>JAQIXO010000118.1:0-37957 GCA_034700305.1 Protaphorura armata
AATACAGTTGGTACATACCGCAGAATCAGTTAACGCGCCAGTTACCGCGGACAACAATAAGCATTTTTCTAAGAGTGTATTTACATCCTAAAATTTTCCACTGGAAATGAACTCTATGAACTCGTAATCTCTATTAATTGTCGAATTGTGTATTTAATAGCATGATGTTAGTGTGCAACACATCCAGTGCTTGTGATTCACCTGTATGCGATAGATTACAATTTTGTTTCTAGCTTAATTGCTATCTTCTGTGATTTTCCAGATGCAGAGAAACGAGTTGTATGTTATTTTGGAAGTTGGTCAGTTTACCGACCCGGTCCAGGAAAATTTGATGTTGAAAACATAGATCCATTTATTTGCACACATTTAATCTTCGGCTTTGCTGGGTTGTCTTACGATAACAAGATCATTGCCTTGGACTCATACAATGAATTAGAGGACAACTGGGGCAGAGGTAAGAACTTCTGGATACATTCCTCTCATATTGCAGTTTAGAAAATGATGTCTAGGAAGAATTCTTTTACTTTACATCGTTAATGTGCCAAATAAAATCTGCAGGTGCGTACCGTCGTTTCACCAATCTGAAACAGCAGAATCCAAAATTGAAGGCACTTTTGGCCATTGGAGGCTGGAATGAAGGATCAGTGAAATACTCCAACGCAAGTAGCATTATAGCATGGAGTGCGGCTTTTGTTAAATGTTCGCACAAGTCTTATTTTTTACATTGTTTTGCTAAATTGTAGATGGTCGCAACAGCTCAAGGGCGGCGTACATTCATTGATAGTCTTTTCCCACTTTTGGAGAAATACAACTTTGATGGCCTAGATTTAGATTGGGAATACCCAGCAGCCCGTGGCGGAAAATTTGAAGACAAAGTAACGTTTTGCGAATTCTTTAGATTGTAAGTCTGAAGTTCGTAATTTATGACTTTTGAAATATTTTACTTTCTTTGTTGCAGGAAAACTTTTCTATTTTGTGCCGAGAGATCCGGGCAGCATTTGCCTCAAGAGGATGGCTCTTAACTGCGGCAGTCTCTGCTGGGGAATTCACCATTGCTGACGCCTATGATATCCCGAGTATTTCAAGGTGCCTATTTAAATTCTACAATTTACCGATTTAAACACATGTTTCCAGGTGTAACTAAAAATATGTTAATATAGTTATTGCAAAATTATAGCTCCCTTGATTTCATCAACGTTATGACATACGATTTTCATGGAGCTTGGGAAAAATACACCGGGCATCACTCACCTCTTTTGGCTCTTCCAACAGAGACAGGAAACGACACTGTTTTGAATACCGTAAATTCTGTTACATTTTATTTTCTCTAGCAATATTTCCAACAATTTGTGGTTTGTACGAAAAATCTAATTAAATCATTCCATTGCAGGAACACGCCATTGAATATTGGATTGCTAAGGGGTGTCCCGCTGAAAAACTTAATCTCGGTTTGGGTTCATATGGTAGGGGTTTCATTTTGGATAATGTTACTCAAAATGGATTTTATGCACCAGCCAGTCGAGGGCTTCCAGCTGGACCTTACACACGTGAATCCGGATTTTGGGGTTACAACGAGGTAAATTTTTAAAACCAAACTGTCTCATCAAAATTTTTGAACGGATTGAAGAAATTTTATATTTTCTTTCTCAGATTTGTGAACGTTTCCGAGCAGAATCATGGACTGTAGTCACAAATGAATTCTACCAAGCCCCATATGCTTACAACGAAAACCTCTGGATCGGATATGATAACAGTGAAAGCATTCGAGTTAAGGTAAAGAGTTTTAGTAGTTAACATATTTCTGACTCGAAAAAAATTGTGTCAATCAATATTTGGGTTTTAGTCGGAGTGGGCCATGCGAAGGGGTCTTGGAGGTGTTTTCATTTGGTCAGTTGAGACTGACGATTTCCTTGGAACTTGCGGAGAAATAAATTCTCTTACTAAAACCATGTACAGAACCGTTATCGGTGAAATTCCCCCACCACCACCAACCACAACCCCAGATCCAAATCAACCGGTAAGAAAACCGTGATTTTATCCACAAAAATTATATAGAATTTTAGTAAACATCTTTTGAAATACAGACTACTACTACCACTGTCGGACCAACAACAACTACGCCACCACCAGGCGGTAAATGCCATACCAATGGGCAAATTGTGGGTGAATTGTGTGATAAATATTTTGCCATTTGCAATTGGAACGGTAACAGTTGGGATGAACATGTTCATCACTGCTCAGCTGGACTTTCATACGATCCTGCGATCAAACAGTGTAATTGGAATGATATCATCGGTTGTTAACAAGTTTGCTGACAAGTGGTTACACTAACTACAGTAGTACACTGCCATTTACTCGAATACTCAAAAACCAGCTTTAACGAAGGACTTTGTAATATTTCTTTGAAATATACAGGTAGGAGGTCAGGACTGAAATTTAGTTAGTTAGAAAACTAGTAAGGGCATTATTTGCTTTAGAACTTATTTATGGAAAATTTGACAATTGTTTCAAAAACTTCGCACCATATCCTAACATCTAAAAATAAATTAATGTTTGACATGTTATAGGGGATGCTAAATTATTTGTGTTTCGAGACTATGACTAATCATTCTTGTGTACAATAATATGAAGTAAATTCTGCCGTCCAGATTGCACGTTATATACGGATTTCGCTTTCACTGACTTTCACACCACACAAAACCACACGTGAATGATGTCATCTAAAGAGTTGTGGTGAACCTATCAAGTACACTAACATGCCGAATTAAATATATGCATGCAATTTTTCGTACAAAATCTCGAGTTTGAACAATCGGCAAGTTTAATGTTAATATTTTATTTTCCACCCATTGTGGTGGTGTACAACCGTTCAGATAAACCAGACGAATGTCACTACAATTCTCGTTTTAAATATTTTTAATAGGATCTAAGGATTTCATTCGCATTGGTTTTCTTACATCCAAACTCAGAATCACATAAATTGTTGAAGGTTTTTCATTACTTTCACTGTAAAGGGTCAAAGATATCAGTATCGGTGAACACATTTTCTTCGTCAACCCCATCATCGTCTTCCCCCGGCCAGAATCCAGGATTCAGATGATTATAGCTTTCCAGAACATTGTACTTTTCGTTTTCGTCTTCTGCAGGACTTTCACCAGTCCACGGACGGATAGCAATACCGGGTGAAGTGAAAATCGCATCATAAATTTCTTGTTCAAGAGTTTCATCGTCTTCATTATTTTCAACTGCATTATTTTCGCATGGTACCGGTTCGGGGTCTGGATAGCATTGTTGTTCATCATCATCATCAATATATGAATCCAAATCCGGCTCATAACTTTCAGTGTACGCTATTACATTGTAAGGTCGCTCCGGACGTCCATATTTCTCAGGTAAGAATGTCACAAGAAACTTGGCTGGGTTTACAATCAGCTCAAGGTCATCTGCGTTCAAATGGGCGTCACACATTGGGCAGATGGAAAATTCGTCATCTCGGAGAAACCTGGTTAGTTCATTTTACGATTAATGTTTTAATTTACATACTCATGCATAGTGATGATGTCTGTACGTACTCTGTAAATTCTGAGTAAATTGCTGGAAACTTGCAGGCTGGGCAACAAGTCAAGTCCTCAGCTGTTACATGACGACCCTGCGGATTTTTTGAATAGACACTAATTAAAATATTGCTAGACTTGTGTGCTAAGGAAAATTAGAAAACTCACTGTAGCAATACAAAATGGGATGAGTTTACGACAGGAGTTGCATGAAAGTTGAAAACTCTCCAACATAGTTCTGCAGAAAGGACAAGGTGTGAATTCATCTGGTGAATCAGTCAACGTAGCCTTGCCATACTTTCTTAGCAACAGTTCAAATTTTGGTTTGTATTTTGGGTCAATGTGGGGTCGATTCTCTGGGTGCATCAATCGATAGCATGCACTCATCCCTGTTTCGTTTAATCCAGTCTTCATACACTGTATAGTTATATTGGTGAGGATTTGGATAATATCTACGGTAAAAAAGAGAATGTTTTTATTGACATTGGACTGTAGAAATTGATATTGGAATGGACTGTGAGCTCGCCGTCACTTTGAGATGCTTTCATCAAAGCCAATCAAATTGTTTTAAAAATCTCCCAGGTCTTAAAATTAATTCTAAGATTATTGTGATAGTACGATCGTACGAGTAGGGAATTCGTCGACGTGGTCTGATAATCGAGCCAAGAGTCTTGCAGCTGCATTGGTATCTCTACGAGTCATATGGATTCTTGACAACATATAAATATGCAAGATACCAAGGGCTTCCATATTTTCTTCTGGAATATTCATCCATTTGTACTTCAATTCCATTGCCGTACGAAAAAGTGTACAATGTGCTGACAAATAATTCCCAACCGTTTGATCCTTCCGGGCAGATAGAATGGAAGCTTCAGCAGCGTCCTTCAAATTCCCCATTTGTAGTGCAAATTTTAGAATAAGTCGAGGATCCTGTTCAACACTCTCGGATATATTTATCAAAATTTCATTCAATTAATAAAATAGTTAAAGATTACCTTCTTCTTTCCGTCCAGTTTCCCCCAATAATAGTCTCTGATAATTTCGGTAGCTCCCGGATGACGCAATGACTGTGCAACTTCAATCATCAGATTCAGAAACTCAACCTGATTAGGAATGTAGCCGTTTCGAGAAGTTTGTATGAGACATTCAAACGCCTGGAGGGTCAAATAGAAATTATATTGTTATTCAGGTAATTGTGATTAATTTTCCAACAATTTCACTTACCGCAATCGGATTTGCACCCAACAAAAAATAACGTGCAGCTCGAGCACCATGTCCCAACTCCTTGCAAAAGTCAGCAATTAATTCAACGCTTGATCTGTACTCTTTGTTAACTCGGACTGGCGCAGTTTTAGTTGAAAATTCTAAAAGTGTCGACATGTATAAATCGATTCGATCATACGGCAATGCAATGGTCACGGCTTCAGCAAAATGGCCTGACATTACTAAGAATCGCAACGCAGTTCCCACGTCATCACGTTCCAAAAAAAAATTACAAACAGTCTTAACGGCTTCAAAATTTTCACTGGTTTTGGCCAAACGGATCGCCTCGTCTGGTTGATTTGCTTTCAAGAATACTCGACAAGCATTGGGGAGGTCGCCGATTCTCTCGAAAGCGAATGCCCCTTCAATTAAATCTCCGTCGAATTCTTTCGCCTGTTAAAAATTCAACACAATTTATAAAATGTAAGTGCTTGGGTCCTATTTCACGTAATTAGTAATGAAAACTGCTTGCCTGTGCATATTGACGGAATATGTCTGGAGACGTGATTTTAGAAATTGTCTCATCAAATTTAACCCAATCTTTCTGAAGAATGTACAGAGATGCTGCTTTATTCCAGTCGTCACAGGCTTCGTACAATTCCGCAGCTTCTTTGTATGACTGTTTGTAAAATATAGAATATTGCCTTTCAGAAGTTTTAAATGAAGTGAATTTCAACATTTTTAAAATTATAGTACGTACATGTTTTGCTACCAATACATCCGCAACGTTCATTACATCTTGTACGTTGTCTAAAAGTTGGGTCAATGCCATTCCTCGTTCAATTTGACCACATCGGATGCAATTTCGTGCCAGTCCTGCTGCACATTCTGACATGATATCTAGATTCTTGATGTTGGCATGTTGCATAACTTCATCGAATAATCGTAGTGCATTCACATAATTTCCCCTTCCAATGGTAACACACAAAATTGTTAGTCTCATTATATAATATTTTCAAATTTTAATTAAACAAATACCGGCTTTCCTCGGATGCGCCATACTCTTTAGAGATTAAACAAATCAAATCTGGCGAATACTTTTTTGCAAGTATAAATGCGTCTTCCCATTGCTGGAGAGAAATTCGTAGGCGCACAGCCGCACCTGTATCACTGGACTTCAAAAAATGTTTCTCAGCTCTTTTGAATTTTCCGAAAATGACTGAAACGTTCCCCAAGAATAATTCAACATCTTCAACTTTGAACATGGAGTGCAGGTCGAGTGTAATTCCAATTTTATCTTGCTTCAGGTACGAAACAATTGCTGCGAATCGGAAATCAACATTATTGAATTACTGGGTGTATTGTAATACAATGCCTTAATTTTAATCTTACCCGTATCAAAATCTAAATTGACTAAAGCAGCATCTGCCAATTTCTCCCAAAAATCCGTGATTTCAAATCTATTGCAAAACTTTGCTGCTGTTTTGAATTTCTTGAATACAACTAATCTGTCCAATTTTGTCAACGCTCCACAGACTGGGTCCAAGTCTTCAGGTTGATCTTCCGAAATTGATCGACTTTTGACCAGAGTGCCTGATTTGGTTTGGGAATAAATTACAGACTCCACCAAACACAGAGGTTGGACATCCAGAGTCTCAAATGCCTTGAATTCGCCTGCATTATAAAGTTTATGTCCAGCTGCCATGTCATGCCAAAATACAAAGATATTCACATAAAGACTGTTGAGGGAATATGTGACGAACATGTGTTTGGAAGATATTTCGTAGTCCCACAATATTCCATCATAATTATTTGGAAGATCCGGGATTGGAATGCTATCGCAGTTGACCTGAAAAATGATAACAAAATTATGAGTGGTGCTTTAGGGAGTGTTTTATTTTAAAGTGGGGTATTGTGCCAACCGTGTCATAAATAACTCCATTGTTGCGTTCGTCGATAATGATGGCTCGTGTATGTGTGGAGTCCGGAATAATCCTCGAGATATTTTCCGTGAAAGAAGTTGTCATTATAGCCTGACGTTCAATCTTTGTCTTGAGTACGTAGATTCGTACCATCCCATCCTTTCATAAAATTAAAAATGTAGATTTATTCCTAAATTTAATGTGCTATCTGAAGGAAGACCTACATTCCCACCGAAGATGAGTAATTCATGTGTCAAAGCAAAACAGGTTACTCGAGATAATCCCTCAGACGCTTTCCCAGGAAAACACTTAAACTTCTCTAGTGGTCCATCATAAGTAATCTGAAATTAACCGTAAAGTTGTATTTTATCGTCACATTTAAAAAGTTTCTCGTTCTTTGTAGAACGTCTCAAATGAACTTACCTTATGAAGAAATAGTTTATTCCCACATCTACATCCTGCATACTTTTGATTGAGACGAATCTCATCGACTTCAGACTTATAATCCCTAACTCTACAAGGTTTGTCAACATTATTTTCCAGGACCTCGGGAAATGAATAAAACCACACCATCGTGTTCATCACCACACAGAAATGCAAAGGTCCTACACTAATGAGGGACGGTCGAATTTCCAATTTAAGTTCTTTCGCAGTCCTAAGTTTTAAATTTGGTTTGAATTGATGAATCAAAAGTTGGTCAAAGGAACTCAAATGGACTATGTTGTTCCCCGAAAAATGTCCAATTGGGGGGACTCCAATAATGTATACTTCTACATCTGCACATTTAGTAAGGACAGCTAAAAGTTGGCCATTTTCATTGAGGGCACAGTTAATCGGGACACAGCTACAATTCACATCCTCTTCGACGGATACAATCTCCACGTTTAATGCATCTCGAATTTCAAAAGTGTCCTTATAACAAACAGCAACCTATAAAAGATTTTTAGAAATTATTATTTCAGAATACTGTTGTGAATAATAAAATGGATATTTAGATATCGCCAACTATTAAAAATGCGCTTACTTTTGAAGTGATACTGTTCATTGATGAGCAAATGACTTCTGAGGGTAATTTCGTTATAAACAGTTGTGTTCCAATTTCTTCTGGCTGTGTCGATATTGAAATAAAATATCCAGCCGAAAGAGAAACTAGGATGGAATCACTAGGTTGCCATTTGTAAGATAAAATTGACCCGTATTCAATCTTGAACCCAAACTCATATGCAGCTAAGTTTTCTTCAATTTTTAGCAAATAAATTGTCTCAAAATTGATTATGGCACAGATCTGAAAAATAGAAAAAATGAATATTACATAATGAATTACACAAAGCAATAGCATAACGAGTGCAGATAAACATTTACAGCATTCTCAACTTCAGGTTTACAAGACCCACAATTCATTTGACCAAATTTCAAATCAGATGGTCTTCCAGGTAGTTTCACCATTTTCTTCGATTTCTCTTCCTCATTGTTCAAACTCAATATGTAATCACTCGTCGTCAAAGCCAAAATTCCGCCATTGGACCAAACTGCGCCAATAATTTCACAAGAATGTACGCCAATAATTCGGGCAAAGCTGTATAGAATTTAAAAAATTAATTACAGTCTTGAAAATTTAACTTTAACTAACAAAATATGCAAAAATCCTAACGTTTGTGAAACGAGATCACATGTGAAAAGATTTCCTTTTGACGTTCCATAAGCCAGCATTTGTCCAGAGCGTGCCCAAGCAAGACAACCACCAATATCTTCAAGTTTTGTATCGATTTCGTCAGTACTACTATCTTTGGAGTCCCAATACGAAATGAAACTTGAACCGCTGGATATTACGGCAAGAAATCTTCCCTCAGGGTCCCATGTCATATCCAAACAGTGTCTAAAAATAGCAACAGAAAATACATGAAGTTGTTAGTTTTAATAATGTATTAGGAATGAATATCAGATGGGATCAATTTTACCCTTTCACTGTCAATTCCTGAACAACTTCGCCAGACTGGTTATAAACATAAACTATGCTGGGATTCTTTTCTGACCAAAATGCCAAGAATTTTCCGACTGATTTCTGCCAGGAATACTTAATCTGTGGTTTTTGTAACTTCTCACGCTCTTTATTTTTGATCGAGAAGAGCAACTAAAAACAGAAAATTCAGTTTTTAACTTCATAAAAAATTGGCAGTAATGTTTTATAACATGTACTACCTTATTAGACTGCCTTGATTTTGCCGAACGGGTCTTGACCCGACTTCCGCTATTAGTCCTATCAAGTTCATAAGTTTCGCTATCGGTATGGCTGTCGCTATTGTCGTCGCGAAAAGATGTTCGGCTCAAGCATTCTCCTGCCCCATTCAAATCTGGATGAGCAGGCATAGAATTCTCTAAAGTCGTTAATGTTTGTATCGGAACAGTTTTGGATCTTCCAGACACGGTGAAAATGTTTGTCTGAGGGTTCTCCGGTGTGCAAGCAGAGCACAAAGTTGTTTTCCCGTCACAGTCAGGTGCAGTTCTTACGGATTTCATCTTTCTACTTGTACGTGGACCTGATAAACCGGATGCGGGTCTTTGATTCGCGTCGCTTTCACGAACTGAAGGTTCATTATGCTTCCGATAAGTCCTTGCAGATTTTGGAATTGTTGATTGTGATTTTGCCAAACATTGATTGTTTGAACCATCTTGGCCAAGATGATTATTGCAAATCAAATTCGTCCCTGATGGACTCTGCATGGCCTTATATTTTGGATATATCATTTCTGGTGTATTATTGACGAGGCCTCTCCGAGGTACAGAATTTGTTGCATACACCGTGCCCGGCATGTTTTCTAGGATAATTTTCTCGGTATCAGTATCCATTTTCAGCGATATATACCCGGATATTTGTCTCGGTAATATTTCGGAAATAACTTCTCGGCAGAATCTCGAGTACAGCACCTGAATTCCGCAATCCGATTCCGCAGAATACAATGATTTCTTAGGTCCTTTGAGTCAAGGACACCGGATGTCAAGTGTTCCGCATGTTTGTCAATAATTTTTTATCCAGTGGTTACATGCACCATCTCTAGCAAGAGCGACACGGGAGAAAAATAAACAAGATGTTTATTTTATAAATTAAATTCAGAAGGGCGTGCAGGCGTACGAAATGGAATACTAGTTATGAATTCAATTCGTTCAAGCTGATTGTTTAAAACGTTTGATTTGCATATACAAATACATACTATACGTAAGAATTGCTCATACTGATTTCTCGTATTCTTTGAATACTCGTCGTCGGACTAGTTTTGATTTTGTACAAGTATTTCATTAAAAAATTCTAACAGTTCTACTCATCTAATATTTCGGTAAACAAGGCAAGATATTACCAAAATCATGAATTTAAAATTTAGCATGTTGTCTGCTGAAATGTATATGATAGAATTAAATTTATTGATACGAATTCGTCAATTTAAATAAATTATGTACGCACAACTTCATCTGTCTTTGTGCGGAATAAAAATAGTATCTTATAAGTTTTTCTATTCTAAAACTAGTAATTTATTTAACCCAAGCATTAGCACAACAAGTTAGTTCAAGACCGGAAGTGAATATTTTAGTTGGCCTTTCATGTCGCACTTGAATATGTTTCATTGGTTTAAAATTTATTCTTCAAACCAATCCAATGAGTGGGACCCTTGTTATCCATCTCAAAATCTTGTGGATAAAGACATAAATCCAACTCATTAAGGTTTGAACCACCAATTTTGACAAGTTTCATTTAAGGAGAGTTCTTATCAAGCATGGGGGTTAGGAGAATACAATACACAGGGCGACCAAATGAATTATTTCTTGCGTGCAGTCCTGGCCAGCCTTCCATGTCCATTTAAATTATCGTAATCTGATTTTACCGACACAATGTGCGGCAGAACTTCACTTCTGTTGTCTGCTACGGTTTACAAGGGTTCCATTTCAAACCCTAGACCACACAACAGAGAATGAATAAGAAAATGCCTATAAGAGTCTATTAAATAGTCAACCCTACTTTCATTACCCTTTTCCTTTTCTTCATCCTTTACTTTATACCGGAACTTAACAAACGCCCTTTTGTAACGGAATTAGTCGGAGAAGGGGAGATACTTGAGGAAACCCTATTCATTTTAACATTTTTCAGGTCCCCATGCTGTGCGTAGTCCTCCATTTTATTTCCTTGGTTTGTCTATATGAGAATGAGAAATTGTATACTAATGAAAATAAATTTATTACTATTCGGTTCTCTAGAATCGCGTAAATGTTCCACCTTCTATCATGAACAGTTTCTTTCCCATGTAGATCGTAGTTTCGTAATTCATCTGCAATAATTTAGAATGAAAAATTACACACGATAATACGTAATTTAAACATGACGTTTATTACGAATTAGTTAACCAGAAAAGTGTTAATATCTCACCTTAATCAGTCGCAAGCATCTATTTTTCCATGTGCCCCGTTGTTCAGTCCCATCTGTAAGAAAGTAATGATGTATGAATTACATAAAACTGAATTAATTAATCTCAATATGACTGATATTACAATTAAGACACATTAGAATTCGTGCAAAAATTTGAATGAAAAATTGCTTGGGAATTTAAATTCATTATGACAGCTTGAATTGTTAAACTCATATAAACATGTCAGCTAAATTGGTGGGAAATTGTGCTTTATTTGGGATTTGCTAGATCATATTTTAGTATTTTGTCAGCAAACATCAGATTACAAAATTACATGTGAATTTAATTAATTCGAAACTCGGCTGAACTACATAGAACACAAATCATTGCAAAATGTGTTTGAGCTGTTAGAACTGAATGTAGAATGTCCTCTAGAAAGCAAGACATTGGGCCCAACAATGTTAAGGTGTATTTTTAGCTTTTGAGAAATGCGATGCGACATCCTATATTTCCAGAGCCCAGATTCTGGATCAAATTCAAGCGTTCAATTTCCTTGTAGCATTTTCTGAAAGCAAGTAAAAAAATGATAGAATAAAATATTGTTTTGTTGCGAAGGGCTATTTCAAAGTATTGCTAAATCGTAATGCTGGGAAGTTGAATTAAACTTTTTGAAGGTCTTCGGGACAGAAGTCAATAATCTAAATTAACGTAACTACGAATTTTAACTCGGATGTGATAAGAATCGGCGGGCATTCTTTCGGTGTTTTTAGTTTCTGGAACATTAACATGTATGCACGCGTATATCATGTTTTATTAACATACATGAGGAGAGTACATCAACGAATTGGTTACAAGGCTTCGATTTTATTCTCGGATACACGTATATGGATGGGGTTTGTGATTGTGATGTGATGATTAACATCTGAAACATACAAAATTCTCGGATCAATAAATAAATAACATTACTGTACACAACGTTATTGAATAAATTAAACACTGGTTTATAACTAACATGAACACAAGTACCACGGCGTCAAACTTAAATAAAAATTTAAACGTATAATTATAGTGTCTGGTGTGGGACTGACCACGCATAATTTCTTGAGAAACATGTTTGACAAGAAATACTTTTGACCCTTGATTTTGCAATGTTTGCTTTATACGATTCAGCATTCAAATCTAAGGGCTTGAATTTAATTTGATAGACATCAAGACATCTAGACATGGGTTTGATTGATTTATTAATTGTTCGCTATACCAGACACAGTTATCTAAACTCACAGCTTTACATGCTCAGTGCACTTTACAATGAACTTTCATATTGTTCTATGTATCAGTAATTAATTACATGTCAGGATAATAACTGTAAATATAAACGGGTAGCAAGTTTTTCAATTCGTGAGCTAATTGGATGAATCCAAATGTAATCAAGCGTTATCAACAAACATACAAACGCCCATAGGAAATTATGGATAATTTTGTCGTACCCGTCGTATATGGGCCGACTAGTCTATGATTCAGTCAAATGTCTAGACAATGCAGGCTGCCAAATTAAAAGCTGGGGTGATACAACTTACATTGATATTTTCATAAAATGAACTATTGATTTGTAACCCAAGTACAGGAAAAATCCCCACAGGTAACCGTTATGTATATCGCTCCATTAAATTCTACGATTCGCATTCACTCGAGAAAGTTAATGTTGAGTAAACCATCCACTTCATTGTGTCGTATCATGTTGACTAAATTTAACAGACTTAAAAAACATAATTATTTTCAAATTGATTTCATTCTGATAAAATTAAGAGAAACACAGTTCTAAACACATTGGTCAAGCTTTTAGAAGGATCAACAAATATTTCCTTCTACCGGAGTTGCCAGAGTATAGGAATAAGTGACAACCTCGAAAATTCATCAGTTTTGTACAGAATTTAACTAAGCACACATTTGACTACCGCCTAATAATGAAGACCGGTTTTTAGAATCCGTACCCGGATTCGGGCAGCTCCTACACGAAAGACTACAAAATTCTTTTCCCTGAGAGTTAAGACGACTGGAAGTTGTATGACAAACTAGAAATTATAATTTATGCATTCAGCACACCAAGTCAAAAGTAACTTTCCCCAGTCGTCTCCTTTTGAAGTGGTTATTGAATTTGATGTCGTGACTCAGTTATGTTACTTAAATAGTAATGGCCAAACCGTTGTTGTAATTCTAATGAGTTCATAATTAATGAAAGAGTTTTCTAGGTAGGCGGCATGATATTTATACAAATAATTGTAAAAGCGAGAAGGCAATTGGATCGACACGACAGTACATTCTGTGTTGGACGACCGTTTTTGTTTGTCTAAGAAATTTGAATTAGTTAAAGCCAGTCATTTTTCAATCACTTTTACCTGTTCCAACTAACAAGTAATTTAGTACTTGTAAGTAATAAAACATGAAGCCGTGAGGCCTTAATCCAATTCGGCCAGTTTAAAACAAAATTCGTATAAGAACACTGGCGAGAACTTTAAAGAAATCAAACAGTACAAATTAACCATTTATACATGGTAAATTATTCATTTATATGGCAAAGAGAAGAGAATCTAAGGAATGTGAATATCACGCCTTGTTTGCATATTTTAAAGCCGGAGTTTTAATTGAAATAGGAGTATCGGCGCCATAAAATTGAGCCAGAAAATACTGCTACCGGCCGTATACGGACTCGCAGCTTATATGCCGTAAATTAATAGTTGTGTTAAGGCTGAGTTGTATTGGATTTGTATTTATTCATGTCATCAGCTATATATTTCTCAAACAACTTTAACGTAAAAAAGTCACAAGGATTTTTCAGTGAATCTCATGGGTTCCGACTGTAACCAAATACTTAAGTTAAACTTTAACTCATTTGTTTTAATAGTTAACCAATTATTAGTGAGGGTTAATGCAGCCTGATCTATAAATAAACAATCAGAGCAGTAAAGATAAGAATGATTCTCTAATGATTATTTCCTAAGTGGTGGTACTTAGGTAAGCTAATACACACAGCGCTGCGCTGATGAAGTATACCATTGCTTTGGAAGAAAAACTTCAATTTAAATAGTACACGCATGTGTACTAGTAAAATTAATACTAGTTGCTTTTGTGGTTCTAAAATATTTTTGAATACGTTGATGCATAAGACAGCATCTTTCGTGAGTTGAAAATATTACAACCTGGTTGTCCTCCACCAGAAATTGAAGCATCTGTATATTTCTTGTTCGCGTCTATTGGCTTTCCATTTGACTTGGAGAAGGTCACTCAAGGGGAAAAGATGCCCGTAAAATCTACTAAATCTTAGGCCGAGGAGACTATGCATTCCTATAGTCGAGTCAGTCACATAGCTGACACTACAAAATCTATACGCTGTGGTTAGTTGTTTGGCCATGCCAGTTGGTTAAAATGATAGTTTGTCTGTATTGGTTTCAAAATAAGCTGATGGGGCTGAACTTAGCTAATAAGCTCATAAGATAGCAAAATACACAGTCAATCTTATGTGCATCATAGTCATCCAGAAAAGTGGTATTACGTTGAAATTATAAAACTTCTCAAAATACCAATACGTTTAATTTGCCTCTCGGGCAAATACTGATAACTAGAATATTAATTTTACATGATTCTCATGATTCTCTTGGTATAGATCCATACAATATTTATAACAAATTATTTTTTCCTTCACAGTCCTGATATCGAACTTTTACTTTTGGTTCTAGAGGTAGAGGTTGTATGTAATTTGCTGGGACATAATGTCTGGCAGCCCTGTACATTTATAATTTTTACCAGGGTAGAAGAAATTAAGGTTTTCCTACAATTTTAAAATTTACAAAAATTGTACATGAAGTCAGTTCCGATCTGTAGTACCTAACACTGAGCTAGAAGTTAAGCGTTGGAAAATTTATGTTCAATATTCAAGTTTCGGCTTCAGTAGAGCGAACGATATCATAATAATAATATCACCATGCATTTTACCCGGGGAAATATTCCCAGTGAACTTCTCAGTCGATTAAAATTGAGCCATTCACTCTCTTCTTACTTAATAGCAAAGATAATCCGTGGAACGCAGTACATAAGTAAAGTATGAACGCATGAAATACCCCGCACTGAGAATCCCTCTTACATACATAATATTTGCGTACATATAAACACCGATTATTTAAGAAAAGGGTTCTTTTGAATGATCCGGAAACAGTGCTCTCGCTCTGGGAGTGCGAGAGTGCGACCCTCCTCTTACCCGGATTGGACCTGCGTTTGCGTTCTAAAATTTCAGTTTCACCTTCTAAATCAATTGTCTTATACCCGGGTATTTTCATGGAATCCAAAATGGTTTCCAAGACTCAAACTTCGATCTCCTCTCCCACTGCTTTCCATTTTCCCCCATTATGTTATTCGTTATCAGTCGACCCGGCATCGGCATATACTGAACATACATGTGCACTTAATAATCCGAATCCCAGTCCCAGTCCGTCGGACTCAGAAGACCACGCTACGCCTGCATAGAAATGAAATACAATGGTAATGACTCTTTAAGCTTTGTAATTAGGTGTATTCACGCATGGATGTCTTGAGCCTTGGGCTTAAGTGAATTTGTAGAGTTCAAAGGAAAGTGTGTATTCCTTGGCTCTACCCTCATCCAATTAACTTTTCTATTACTTTCCAACAAAAATTAGTCAAGATCAGAGGCAAGTTTTACTAATAGTGCGACCTGTCTCTGGAATCGGATGTGGTAATATTTATGATTCATGTATGTCTGACGGCATTTTCGATCAGGATCGACTTTTTTCTTTATAAATACTACTCTAAACTCATATTAATATGATCCGTAGATGCTCTGAATATTTGTGTGTTGTAACTGTTATTAGAATTTCCAAAAAATATTTTTGTGCTTCGAACTGAGTGATAGAGTGCTTGAAGTATTTGTTAATTACTTGACAATATTAATAATGTTCCTGTGTACCGAGTAGGTTTGATAGTTAAACCAACTTTACAAATTGATTGAACGGGCCTCTGGTTAAATCGAATTAATTCGAATCAGTCAAGAAAACTTTACACAAACAAGAATCTCAACTGGCTTCAGAAACCTGCGCTGCCATTCGGTACTCAAATGTACTTGATATAAATTATCTCAGAAGCATTCTGTCGAAATTCAAAGTATGTATATCTACCACAGTCGATAAAATCTCCATCAGATTTGTAACAGAGTTTGTTCTGAAAGTTTGGAGTTTCTCTCTATTCATTGCCTATATAGACCATTGTACGTCAACGGAAATGTGAGCCACTCTCTGCGCAAAATACTCGACGAGGATAGAGCGATGTACAGATTAGCTCAAATTGTCAACTAATACTTATGAGAATTATGATTGCAAAATTCATTTCATTTTTCTTAAGACCTGCGAAGAAAGGAAAGAGTCCAAAATGACATGTTACTTTTCTGTAGAAATGTGAGCAAAAGTTTACCTTTCCCGAAACAAAAGGGAAAGCAAAAATCCGTGTACCCAACACTGAATGAGTTATCCAATCCAGAACATTCTGAGTCATAAAAATTGCTTCGTCATCAGTCCACGTCCAGTCCATTCATCCACCCAGACTGTTTATTTAAAACAATCAAAACTCCCTAAGGTTGTGTCTAGACAGGAACTTCTATTACAACATTGTCATTAACACTTTTTCTTGAATACATAATGTATGTGGCTCTGGCACTACGGACGGTATGGATCGAAGTGAGACACGCAAAGCATTGGGTTGGGATACGTAACGTGGTCGTCCACGTATTTGTTCCTGATTTTCTTCAAAGAGATTCTAGTCCTGTCTACTCCTGTAGTCAAAGGTCGTTCCAGCCTTGACTCCAATGACAATGAGACGTCTCAAATATCTCAGAACCAGACTGCGAGGCTCTAAAATCTCAAGTAGACACACATATCCCAGGTCTGGACTATTTTTCATGTAAATCCAGGTTAGGTACCATACTTCCAGTGTTTTAACGGCGAGAATTGTAATCGTCATCACGTACACTCAAAATATGTCGAATACAAGCTTTTTGTAAAAGTACTCGATGTGTTTGCCCGAAATCCGGTGGCAGTGATGTTCAAATAACATTGGGGAAATTTGCACGGCATATGCCAGAGAACTTCGGGCAATCCTGCTAGTACTGCTAGTACTTCTAGTTCGCCAGTACAATTCCTAAATCGTCAACTTCCTAATCATTATATGGATGGCTGATTACACAGTATTTGATTTGGCCCTCGGGTATTACCAGACATGTTTTTCTGGGTCCGTGAGTTTCACTAATCTCTCTTGAGAAGAGTCGGCTCATTGATATCAGATCAATAGTTTTTTAATTTTGTTCAAAAAGAGTATAAAGAAAGTTATGAAGCAGGGTGAAATTCAAAACTGATACTTGACCCAATTGTTCGGCCGGAATATAAGATCAACTACACTTGAGCATCATTTGAGAAGTACTGAGGACGTCAGAAGCAAACCTACACATGTGACCACATATGAGTTTCGATTCGATTCGTCTAAAAAGTTACCTTGGCTATAGATACGAATATAGAATTTAACGTTAGACACACAAACCTACATTACGTACACATATGAGGATGGAGTAAGAGTAATGAGGCAACTTCATACATGTAAGTACAGACGGTCATGAACAGTACTTACTTTCCCGGTTAGGACAACTGCGTACAGAGATCCAAATAATAAAAAATTCCAGTCCATCCTTTTCAGACTCCAATACAGTATGCAGTACCGGAATCACAAAACAAATGTCCACACATGCACATAACGTTGCATTTCCACACGTCCTGTCTGCCTCACATATTCGATTGTTCGGACTTTTTCTCTCTGTGCCATTATAGCGTGGAGTGGACATCTCATTGCAAGAATTCAAAAAAATGCTTGAACGTAATCGTATTCGATAGATTTCTCCCTCCGAAGAATAGAAGCATATTATATGGCTTTACGGTTACCAGGTACAAAACTGCAATGACGAAATCCGTCATGTCACAAATATCTACCAAATCCATAAAGGAACACGGACTATAGCAAAATGATCACTAAACGAAAATGGCACACTCAAAAATATTGTGACGTGTAAACGGAATCACTTGTGTGTTCAAACACAATTTTTAAAAAATATATTGGTATATGGAAAATAAATAATAAAACTTCAGAAATACTCGTTAAGAGACCAATCGGATTTGAGCAACGGTGAAAACTGCTGAATAAGCACACACACACAGTAAGCTAGTCAAAATAAAATGACTTTTCTGACATGTTTTGACTCTTTGAGCCACCTCATTTGGTTCCTGAGAAAGTAAACGAAAAAAACGCCATGAACAATGAAAGGAACGGGAGAAGAAGTTCAACTCTAATTTATTGCTTACAGAAAAGATTCAACGACAACAGCAACAATTTAGATTAGATTCAAGATTCAAGATTTTTTTTGCAAGGTGCAGGCAGGCATAGAATTCTTAACTGAACTCCAGTTGAGATATGAGATGAGATGCAATCCTCCCTCAACTGTACAGATGTTGAGTTGTTGATGCCGTTGCTATTGCTGTTGCTGATCTTGGCCAATGTCAAATTGACCGTTGGTGAAAAATATCTGTACTACTACATCTACTCTTCTACATGCACTCATTATTCGTTGGAAGTTTGGTTTTTGTGTCTAGATTAGTTAGGAAGAAGCAGATGGAAGTTTTTTTTTGCACTTACATTAGCCGTGTTCAATGATGATGATGATAATATTATGTCTGGTTAAGACTTGGATTGGAGATGTCGTCGTGCATACTATACATATATAACCACATTTTTGCAATGCAATTGCAATTCTCAAGGACTCGGCCTGGGAGACCACTCCAGGCAAAAATATTCTTACAAGGCAGGCATAGAAGTCTCAGACTTACTTAATTTTTTGACCGTTTTATTTTCCCATTTTTTTAAAACATCAGGCGAAGAATTAATACCATGAGTGTGGAACGGGTGGTGAATGCAATTCATTTGCATATTATGCATTTTTTACAATGTACTTGTACTGAAAATACAGAAATTGCATTTTCAGTTTTGCATTTCAAGTTTTTTTTCTCAGCTGCAATTGCAATCTGCAATCTGTTCATTTACTCCTTTCCCATTACTGATTCTGGCTGTAATAAAATAAAAATTAAAAAATGACGAAAAGTGTACGATGACATCCGTCATGCATTAGTAGTAGTTGGTTGTTAGAATTTCCGATTTCGTTTTTTGGATAGCCATGTGCCTGCATGTACATGCGGAAGCCAAATGTTAAGTAAATATTATAAAAAAGTAATGTCATTTTTTTAAAAAAATGTTCTATTGTTTAGTCTACAAGTAAATGCTATATAAATGACTGGTGAAACAACGGGAGAGTCTGCCTGGCTTGAACTCTGTTCCTGTATCCGTGATATGTAAATTTCATCATGCACTTTTGTTACTTTGAATTGGGCTTGAACAGACTGCACTACCCGGGCTGGATTGCGTGATTCATTTTGTATAGAAATTACAAACGAGTACACACTCAACAAAAGGGTTTAAATAAAACAAAACAAAAAATCAACAAGAACGAAATAAAATGATTAAGAAATCCATGAATACTTTTCCATCCTGCTCCTTTTACCTTACCTATTATTATCACTTCAACTCCTCTTCAGTTTTTATGAGGAAATGAAGTACCGGCCGACCCGTTCAATTTCAACACCAAACACTTGGCCAATCATTTTCATGTTTCATAATCATAATACAGTTCTCCAGCCCGGCCGGGTTACGATTACGATTGTTGGCCCGGCCCGGACCATTGCATTGTACTGAATCGACTTTTACGGCATATATGTAGCTTGGCATTTCTTTCTTTCGTCACTCAGCATCCATTTCAACTGGTTTTATTTTTTATTATTTTTTGTTTGTCTTTCTTCATTTCACTTCTTTCACCAGCCGAGCCTAGCCAGATAAGCCGCACCGGTTTATTATATGATGTTCCGTCGACATCATCTGTCACCTGGTACATCAAACGCATATACGCAATTCTGATCAAAATAAAAAATCATTTCGCAATATGTCTTTTGAATATCCAGTGCACTATTTTTTAATTTCTTGGTGCTGTCGTACATATGCCGTAATGATTGACCTCATTCAATGTTGAGTTTACCTTTGTAATTTTACTTTCATCATTCGAAACTAACCGGCTGGTCCGCCTATACTTTAAAACGCCAAATTTCTTTATGTAGGTCCAGTCGCTTCGTGTTTGAAGTTTAATATTCAGTTTGTGAAATGGAGTCGATCTGGTGCAGTCTGCATGTCGAGTTCAGAAATTCACATGGGATTTCTTAAAGAAGTACTGATTGTAATTTTTTCTGCAATAATTGTAGTTCCTAAGTTAATGCGAATTGCAAAAATACAATAATTTTTGAGACATACAAATTGATACGCTACGCTATATTTATTTGCGAGAGAACTGAATCGAAATATGGATTACGTAGTGCAATGTCCTAGTCCGATTCGTTTAATTCTACTAGAGCAAAATTGTTCAAATACTCTCATATATGTGCATGTACGTTATTTTCGGTGTTTGAACAAGATGACGACTGGGAATTCTCATGTTTGTTGAGAAATGGACAACATTCAAAAAGTGTGTTTTCCCCAATTATACTGTACTTACAGTAGAATACATTGAGTACTGGTTAGTTCTGTTACTCGTACTTCGGTATCGTATCCCAGAAATCGTCTGGATCGAAATCCGACCATATTATGAGTTGGGCCAAAGCCGGGTGCTTAGAATGGCCGTGTACTCGCGGTGAGTGAGTCAGTGAATTTGAGTAACATCGACTATCGACTATTCATAGACTAGAAGCTCGGATATTCGGGTATTTACGGATTCAAAATTCAGACTTCAAACAAGGAAAGGGGAAAGTTATAAAAGAGAAGTGAGTGGAAAGGGTTACGGTTTGTCCCTTGTATGTGTCACGGGTGACATGTCAAATTTGGTGAGGGGTAAAAACTATATTACGGGTTTATGGCCCAGACGTCCAAGAAATAGGATTATGGTATAGTCTCTAGTCACAAAGATTTCACGTTCACAGTTTCAACGTCTGTATTACGTTTCCTCCTGTCCTCTAAAACAGTAGTCCGTTGTGGCAATTTCTGTGATCCTGGGATGCACATTTACCTCCCTAAGACTATTAACTGTTTAATCAAGACAAATCCCTAAACAGAAAGATCGAAGTCTGTTTGATACATTAGAGACCCTTCTCAAAATGTGAATTCACACAATATTTTGTCCCAATTGTATGATTGAATTTTTTTTACTACACTTCTCTTGTTACAAATGATGATTCTGACATGTAAAATCGGGATTCTCTAGTAAATTCTGAACCTTCTTTATGTCACAATCGAAATGCACGAGTGATTGATTCGGTTATCTCATAGCTTCATTTCTATTTAAAAAAAAATTCTACTACAACGTTTTCTAAAACATTTTTTTGCACTGATTGATCTGTTAAATAAGTCTCATCCTGATACTGGATTTCTAATTTGTTCTGTCATTTGTAAAATGTTCATTTGATTAATTTACCTGAGACATATGCCTAATGTTAGAACAGAGAGACCTAGCCAGTCATAATAAAAATATGTGACCGTAAATTCATTCCACTTTTGAGTGGAATGGATATCTGGGGAGCCTATGAACATGGAATTTACAATACGACGGTAGGACATGTCTAGACTGATAAGAGACTATCAAAATTACTACCACTAATTCCTATTACTCAACTCTGACCAGGAGGAAAATTCTGTCTAGTGTGAGTGTGGGCTAATGTGTACGTAAGATGAGGTTATCAATTAAAAATTCTTGTCTGGTCCAATATTGACTACCAAGGCAAGGGAAGAGAAGTCAGAAAATATTAATATTATTTTTATAGGCTCTGGATCACAAACATGTTTTGTCACTTTTTTAATGACTAACGGATGTTCACAATTACGAGAATCAAAGATTAGTTTATATTTCTGCTGCGATCACATTGTTTTATTGCCTCACAAAAGAAAAGTCAGACTCCAAGAGCCAATCAATCAAATGGGTTTATTTAGTACTTCATAAACAATACGAACAGATATCATCTCAACCAGATTGACAGCTTGAGAAATCTTTATCAATATCTTATATGTTTCTCAAAACCATGTGCTCTTCACTTTAGTTTTACTTGCATAATATTGTTCACTTCTTTGAAAAATTGATCAAGTAACACCGGAAACTGACAAGGCAGATTTGCAATTTAATGAAGTCATAAATTACATGAAGCACTTGCAACACAGATTTTATTTACCTCACTATTCTGCCAAGTGCTATAATTACGAAACTTCCCACGACATTCTCTTTGTTACGTGATGATGTTTTTTTAGAAGTGCACAGATTGTACCCCAGAAATTAATGTGAATCTGGTATTTTCCAACCATTGTAAAAATAAATTAAGCAGATTGAACATTCTATTAATAAGAGCCTCTTATCAAGTTATTTCATTTCATAAGAACGGTATAAAATTTAGTCCACGATTTCCTGAATCTGAGCATTTATTGGGCTCGAAAATTAAAATATGTGGAAGATAAAATTATAACAATCAAATTCCGATAAAAAGAAAACACTGTCGTTTGTCAAATCGTAAAATGTTCAGATTGCACAAATTAATTGCATTTCTTTAGAGCGCTTCAGATTTCGATAATTCAAATTTTGACTTCCACTGACTTTTTATTTTATGCTCCATAATTTAGTCATAAATTAGTCAGGCTTGTATTTTCTATTGTGCTTAATTGAAATAATACACAACAAATAGTTTGCAAACGACATTTCAATAGTTTTAATTGTTACTTTCACCAACTTTCTCTGCTCACAGAAAGCAAAAGCAGAAATATTTATTGTTTTATGAGATGTTATGATTGATTTGTTAATAAAAAATTCTTTAATCTTGAAATAATTGATCTCAAGATTTAAGCTCTGAGAGTCTGATTTTTTGTAGGAATTTTGAATGGATTGATGGGATGGCATTTTTCAACACAAATATAGTTAATTCTCTCAAGCTTTCGAAACCAGGTTGGTTTCTTCTTCAGGAGATTTAGAGTGATATCAAAGGTCATAATCGTCTGATTTTTTCTCACTAACTATCAATAAAAACACCCCGTGAAAGTATGAAATTGTCAATCAATTGCACTACAGAAGAATATCGTAAGTTTAACATAAGAAGCCTATATCAGTCTTCCACGAACAAACTCTCCAATTGTATTAAGCAACCTTGCGTTCGTTCTTGCATCTGTCAACGGCAATACGGCAGCTGAGAAGTTCAATCTTACTCCAAGCAAAGACTATAGAATTTATAGTCCTATTTAGTCTCTGAAATCATACAGCATCTGCAAGTGAGTCGCTTATCCTACAATTCACACAACGACTCCTTGCTGGCTTGAGATCAAATCCTTTCTACATAATAGATCCGCTACATTTATTGTACCAGGTACAGTTCAAGATTCGAGATAAAAAATTAATATTAATCAGTTCGTCGAGGCATGACAAAGAAAAGTGCAACAATAGTGCTGAGAGCAGGACACCTGGCATGGAAAAGCTGGGAATCTCATCTGAGAGATCACACATAACAATGTCTGCAAAAAATGCTAGCAAATGATGTCAAGGCCCGTTTTAACCCTTTGAAAGATGTCATGAACTTTTCTCAAGGCTCTGCTCTGTCTTTCCGCAACAATTGAGACAAATTTTTCTTAAACTAATGTATGAATGAAACTAACCTGTGATTGTGATGAGAAAAATTGAGCCGTACCGGTCAACCTGATTTTTCCAATCCGTTGTGTTCTAACGTCTATTCACGGACACCATGGGAAAATTGTGTCGGCGTTCCAGCTATAAAGTAGTCAGTAGTGCCGCTGTCCTATTTTACAGAAAAATATTAGGAAATGCAGTTGCAGTACAGTAGCATCAACATGAATACCTTGAAAAAATAGTGAAACAGGTTCGAGGGCTGGAAAAAAGGAGTGGACTAGGGACTAGAGCGTAAAGGGTCGTGGGAACCACACCACTTATTAAAATAGAAACTGTAACTGTACATTGTGTACAACAGAAAAGTGACCATCGTCCAGTCCGTCTTTGTTTGAAGAATTTTTTTTTGGAATGATCATGTCAGGCTGGTCAGTAATACACGGAAGGTATCATGCATGCAAGAATTTTTTTAAACGGCACTGACACTGACAGACTAGCCCGGAAGAAAGTTTCACACATTCACACTTCATTAGAAAAATTGGACTGGGATGATGATTTTTATCGGCCACCGACTGATCCATTTTTTTAAACAGGAAGGAAACTGAACTTCCAATTTTTATTTTTAAGTCATTGTTGGTTTTCCGTGTCTCGGCTCTTCATTGTGTTGAGTTCCTTTGCGTGTTGTTCAATGTTGAATTTTTATTTTTAATTTAAGTTTGGTCAAATCGAAATATTTGGAGTAGGAGATGTTTGTTCCACATTTTATCAGGGTTAAAGCGCACAGGCCGTTTTATAATTACTGTAATTCTGCATTAAATTCATTTTTAAAAATAAATATGCCTATTTAGATGATAACATTTTCTAAAATTAAACAAGACGTGCATGCGTAAATTGGAGTTCTAAATCTTGTTGCATGTACACGTAACCGTATTAACATTGAATGAAATATTTTTGTAGATTGATTATAAAACTTACATGTAACAAAGGTTCGGATGTTCATCGAAATTAATATTCTTAATTAATAGCTAACATAAATGCATTTTTATCAGATCTGTTTAACACATGGCGAAATAATATAAACAGTAGCTAACATTATGTACATTAATTAATGCTAAATTAGAATTCAATTTTGAAGAAATTGTAGAAGTGGATGGTGGTGCATTGATCCAACGTCCAGACCTGAGCGTCCAACCTGTGAGTATAATTGACAACGTCACAAGTTAGGGTCTCAGGGAACGGAAATCGGTTCAATTGAAAAGTTCATCACATCAGAATAAGTTGAATTCATAAATTGTTGAGCGAGACTTGTGAATTATTAGAAAAAGGTCGTCCAGATGATATTTGAGTATCCAAGTGTCCATCCATGGTGTCGGTAGGCGGTCCGCGTTTTACTTTTATTTCGATTGTCATTCTTCCACTTGTTCACAAGAAACAAGTCGCACGAGTCAAGTTGATCCATGTTTTTAACTTTACGAACGAAAGGTTCGAATTAATCAACACATTGCCACACCTTATTTTTTTTATCTAACAAGCATTTTTTTAAATTACCCTACACTTTCCTTGTGAAGGGACCCCGAGCCCTTTTCCCTTCAAACAGGTTTTTGCTGTAATAAAAGATTGGGTTCCACATTTATGGAGTTCATTACAAGACAGCAACGCAATGCACACACGCATGAATAAGAAAAACTGGGTAGAGTCAGAATTTAGAATACCACTGTAAAAGTCACTGCTGTAGTTTGATTTTTCCAAATGCTCCCCTACGGTGACCGTAAACTTTTTATGAATGAAATGGAAGCCCAAGTAAAGTTGTTGACTGATCTCTAAAATCATTAAGTTTTTTTTGTGCGTCTCAACACCTTCGGATATACAATTTCCAGGGATGACACTAATTTTCTGGTACACCAACTGTAACTAGTTTTCTGTGTTTCTGAAAAATGTATTCATTCAGAGAAGTTCGTTTTAAGTTTCTTGGATGGAAAGTTGAGATAATTGGAAGATTTGTAAGCGTGATTACTTATGAGTGGGCACACACAATTCTTGACACAAATTATATGGAAAATACTACGCCAAAATAGCGTACGACTTAAATTACTCAACTTTAACCGAAAACAATACATGGAATAAATGATTCTTTAGTCGTAATTTGATTCTGTATCGCTCTGGTACTAATTTTCGTAATACAACATGCGTAATACGTGTTCAGTTTGCAGGGAATTTAATACTTTGAGCATCCATGCATGTGCGGATGCATTTTTGAACAGGTAGAATAATTAAGACCTAACGGACCACTTAGTCAGAGCGGAAATACTACGGACCACTCTCAGTCCGAGCGGAAATACTCTGGACCACTTAAAAGTAAAGAGAAAGTTTGTCGAATTCTTTTGGGACGAAACTTTCTCCGGTGAAAGTATAAAAATAGTTTAGTTTTGGTAACGTGTCAAAATTTTATTTAGCAACCGAAGCCCAGAAAATATTTTAAATTCTAAATTGATAATATTAAAATTGACATGGACTGAAGAATACAAATACAACAATATCCCTATCCCTTAACTTATCTTTTATGAATTTTGTGAAATTCATTCTAATTAGTAACTCTGTTTGTTTGAACAAATAATTTCATGTGTAGTGGTGTAACTCACACACGAATGGTATTTTATTTATATTTAAACAATAAATCATATTTAATACCTACAACACTGCCTGGTCGTGTAGTCCGAAATGGGCAATAATTTTTAATGCATTATGCATAATTCCCATTGTGTTGAGAATAAGTAAGGAAAACTGGCCCATAAAATCTTCAAATTGAAACTTCCAAGTATGAAAACATACATCCGATTCAATGTACAATACACTACACAGGTGAGGGTCGGTCGTGCAGATTCAATCAACCCAACAAATAAGCACATGCACATGTCACTGCACTGACACAATGAATTGTTTACAAAGAAAGATAACTTTTGAAGAAAATTATGAATAATATTTTATATACTATACTGTAGTAAAAATGAGTTTATTCCGGGTACAGCTAACTGTCTGGAAACTTTCGTTCGCAATCGTGCCGTCACGTCTAAAACGTCTGCCAAAACACCACAAAACTTTTACGTACTCACGTTTTACGTCTAGTTCAATGAAAAGAATTATGACAATGCGAGTAGGATTGGCTCTCAAGTGTGGAAGAGCCGGATAAAAAAAAATATGTAGTTAAACCAAAAGAAAAGATAAGTTATTCATCTAGCTCACTTTTCTATAACGGTCATTCTCTAAGACCGCGGGTCTACTCTCTCAACATACATCATTGCAAAAGAAGCTAGAGAGAGATGAAAAAATGCTGAAAATGATCCGCAGTCTTTAACCCCTTCCTTTTCTCCCAACGAATCCAAATGTGAAAATCATGTCTGTCTGTGTGTAATGTGTTTGTTGTATGTGTATGTGTATGTCTGGTTTATACCATTTCCATGTTGCATACTGACTCAAATGAACTTATACTGATTTTACTTTCCTTTGAATGTTCAGGACGTCTAAGTCTACGGACGTCTGTCTGGTCTGAAAGCTTACGTAAAAAGTTTGTAAACTCATTCCATTCCAATTGCATTATAAAACTAGACATGTATGCATTCGTATTCGTTGAGGGCATGTGTCATGGTCTGACAATCAATAACAATTTAAAACCAACTCAAAATGACCCAAGAAGTTTATAATTGCATTTTGCATTGCAATGGAATTGTTGAGATCTGACAGGTGGAGGATGATGTTTGAAAATTATATGCACTTCTATTCCAATGTTGAAATGCGTATGTATGTTATTCCGAGAATGTAAAACGTTATAATAGCCCACTGAAAATAATAATGATAAGTGTGGTTGTGTGATATAACTATGAATGGTGATCAAAAGTCATTTCGACATTTCTGGTCGCTTTTTGAAGGGGCTACTCGCTGGGACAGGTTTTACATCTACAGGCATGCATGTTTTAAATGTCACAAAATTATTATTTAGTGGTTATACTGTAACAGGTACGGACTTGATCAATTCTCTTTGAAGTCTGAGAATCAAATGGAAGAATTGCACCTATAATTTCGCCTAAAATTTCAAAAGAGGCGATTTTTAAAACATTTCAATAGAAGAGAGCATTTTAAGAAATCCCAGTTCAAGAATATTCATACAACACACTCGGACAGTGCTTTCCTGCTACTCATGTCGAAATAACATCTGTGATTACACTGCACTGCACTGGTTGGATTCCCTTGACGTATTTTATTAACATTAAAAAAACAATAAATTCAGACGATTTAATTAGAAACGTTTGTTGATCCTTTTTCCTGCTGTTTGTTTTATCCGAATCGTGATTGCATTATTGTGGTTTAACGGTGTGATCTACAACATTTAAGTAGAGAATGGACGTTAATGCCTCTTGGGTTAGTTCATCGATCGTCACGTCGTGACTTTTTTGTTTTGGGTTGAACAGGTAGGGGTTAATATGAATCACATTAAGGTCTCTCCACGCATTGTCAGTTCTTCCACGGGAAGGCACGGGCTAATGGGATCGCCTTCGGTATCGGTTTTTGTCCGTTGACATCCTCATTTTGAATAACCGGTTCATGGTGGGCAACTTGCATGGACGGATAAGATTTTGCATAATATACGTACGTACGTACATAATGTTTGTTAGTGATGGTGGTGGTGGTTTGTTAAATTTGTTATTATCATGCATGTGCCGTGTAAAACACGAAGCTCCGAGATTTGACTAAAAGTATTTTGGTTCAAATTGCAAAATTATCTTGTATTTTGTACGCGATGTTGATGCAAAGTGTAATGTATAGCATAAAGTCAATGACGCCAAGGAAAAACTGGTTTTGCTAAACTTTCGGTTCAGCTCCATGGATAACAATTAAAATGAGTTTAATTCATGCTAGCAGTTTTAAGCGGTCTAATAAATGGTGGTAGTAAAATCTTAGATCATAACAGACCACATAGCGCACAACAGGAATCCTGAGTAAGATAACGACAATTATATCATTTTTCTAGGGTTAGTCCCATATTGCGGAGTACACTTTGGATAATTATACATTTACCATAAGTACTCCTTTTAAGGGCTATTCGGAAAACCTTTAAGTTTTGCTAATTCCCAAAAGAGGGCCCCTCTCTCTCACATGCAATCCAGCCCGATTCTTATTGTGTGGCATTTTTAGGGAGTGACACCCTTAATGTTTTTGTCCCTTCCTTTCATGTCCCATTTCTGTTTCGTCCCTTCAGTTCCGACTTCCGAACAAGGTGTAGTGCAACAAAAGGGCTTTACTTTACTACGTTACCAACAGTACACGCATAGTTTAGATGTCAATAGTGTTAAGAATTAATTTTTATCCATTCTAGTAGGAATTCTCATTATTGAGGTACATCGGTGGACGACCACGATCGTGTGGTCAGTTGGCAAGCGGGATAGCTTGATTAGTAGGAAGTCTGGGTTCCAATTTCTTAATTATAGTTTTTATCTATTTTTCTAAGAACCTCAGAAAATGAAGTAATTAGTTGAAAATTAAGGTAATTTAACCGATCCTGTAGATGAGGTATAATTACGAGCACGATAAATCGGTGTGTTAATGGTAGAGGGCGCCGCCGGCCCAGGTGGTCTCAAGAGCAAAGTTATATGCCAAATAAATTTCTAAGAACTTATCCTTTCCCCTAACACTAATTTATTAATACAAGGTACGGTCCAAGCGCTTTGAATATTTTATTTAATTTTGTCCAAAGAATAATCGGTAACATCTAAAGTCTTGTGCGTATTGAATATTTTATTTGGGTTTGTTGAAATTATTCCCAAAGGATTAGTCGTAATTCTTATCTTACGAGTTCCGATTGCATACTATTCTGGTTTGATTGCTTGAGTAAAAGTAAAATTTCTTAACCGTAATGAACGATGAACAGGTGAATATTTGAGTGTAGAACAGACACTCCGTTAAACAGGGGGAGCAAAGACAGTCGAATAAATTGAAGAGTAGGAGCTCAGCGTATTTTACGATAAATGGGAGATATGAATCTGATTGAATTATTAACAAGCTAAGCGGGTTCACTTTTAGTTCCATTAAAATTTCTTAGCTTTGGTCAGCCCACACAAATGGAAAGGGAAATGGGAATTCTGATTCGTTCTATTGTATTTTGAAATGGGACTCGACTGTGATATCGATTTAATGCAAATGTGTGCTTGCAGCTTGCTACGAAAGTCGCAATCGAAAATTACAGGAGAAGTGTGAAAGTCTTTGATTAAAACAGTTGAGAGAAGCTCGGAAAAGGGGGAGAAGCTCACAAGTACCGCTTGAGACCATTCCATAATTAAGGCTTAGAAAAATGGGTTAACAATATTTGATATTAAGACATGAGACATGCGGTCAAAAAAAACCAAGCGGAATACGCAGCTTTTGGATAAATGTACTTGTAATCGGAGTATTTGGAAAGTCGCCGTAAAAATTAATCCACCAAGAATACCAAAACAATAAAGGTTATTTATTCTGGTTTTGTTACAATAGAAAACAATTATTATTATAAGTCGAGTCCAGCAACACTACTTCAATGGAAATCTGACATATGGACATTGCGTTCACTTGACACGTCATGGCGATGTAACATTAATAAATTATTGGCCAGATGGATTAGAAAAGACTTCCTCGTCACAGGTACTGACTTTCATCGTTATTTTTGACGCACGCTGGACATTCATAAACGATACACTCAGAATCTTCACATGGTTAGATTTCACACAATAACACTCAACATAAGATTATCCTTAAAAACAATGTGTATTTTAAAATAATTATTGATCCTTCTCTGGAATCGTCAAACCCTTGAGCTGGTACACGAGAGTGGCTTATTACTCCGTCCGTCCATGAATTAAAAATCAAACATGTTTTCGGTCAACCTGTCATTTAGTATTTACAAGTTTGACTCACGACGCAAGAAATCCAAAATCGGACTCGATCAATGAGGAGCCAATCGGACGGACTAAACCGGTTTCCTGTGATCCTCAAGTTACAAAATTAGGCCGACTACAAAATACAGAAGTGTGACTCCACTCCAAAATATTCTGGCAATTCCATGATGATCCAAATGCGAGTGATCCGTAAGACGAAAGACGGACGACTCCGGGAAAGTTAGCGAATTGTACAGTTTCGCCTGGTATGATATAGTTCTCAACTATACAACCCACTACCTCACGCAGAGACCGCCATATTCACAAACTCAATCCCTGAATCCGACTCCTTCCATCAGTTGCTTAAAATTAAGTATGCAAAGTATCGGGAGGAGGTAATGCGTAATGCTTGCGATGCCGTCGTGTTAATTATGCTTTGATTTTGATGCAATGATTAAAAAACACAATGTCATTCGTAGAAATTGTTGTTGTTAGTGTATAAATAAATTTTCTACTTAATTAAACTAATATTTAAAAATATTCCCCATAAAATATTCTAATGTACAGATAGACTTACACACGTAATACCAGGCCATGTTTTGGTCAGGTCAAATTTAATTTTGTGTACAAAGTTTTAGTGAGCAAGCGCAAGTCAATTTGGGTTTGTACGTGATAAGGTTGGTGTGAATAAGTAGCAGTTGGGGGGTACAATAAATGTATGTGTTGAATTCAATCTGTTGAGATGATTTGATGATGAGAGATGTATTGATTGACGGGTGGTCGATTTCTTCGAAATTAGTATGTAGTGCGTAACTTTTCAACGTAGACCCGTCATACCCAACTTGTAGCTTCATATTTAGTAATACAAGTTCGGTACTACGGGTATGTGTTAAAAGTTTATTGAAATTCAGATTGAGATCAGACCCGAAGGCAATAACACTTGTTTCAGCTTTGAACCCTTTTTTGATTTTCTTTGATAATTTCATCCGGATGGTATAAATTTCATGTCAGATGAAGATTCAGAAGATCAACCTCAAATTAGACCCTCCGTGTAATTGTAAAGGACACGAGCCAACTGCAGCCGAAAGAGTCATCAATTTGTCAAGGGGGCCCTTAAACCCTTTTTCTTTTCTTCTTCAACACCTCAAGTACCTGTAGAACAACAACAAAAAAGGGTTAAATGGTAACATGATAACTTCATAAATGCCTCCATAAATACAAAGACAACTGAACCCTTTACTAAGTACGCGTACCCTAAAGAAAGGGTACTAAATTCTCTTAGAGGGACCCTTTGCCGACAGCATACATGCAGGCAGGCAGTGCTGTACAATAACCATAACTTTTTCTACTGAATTTTATTAAATCCATCTAATCGACTGACGGACCTGCACACTTATTATTGTACCTGGTTAGAAAATAATAGAGGTACGGCGTGAGTCCAATTTACAACGACGACTGAATGGCCAACACCAACTAAACTGATTAAGAGATAGACACACACATGTAAGGCATAAGCTCCGCCCAACCCATCAAAAACACTCAAGATTTCATTACCCTTTCAGCCCTGACTGATCTTGCTTTGAGTGAGTTGTGAGTTGTAACATGTATTTAATATGTAATTCATACACATGCTACACAACATACATGTACTGAATGGCTAAGGGATACTTTTATCGCATTTTCGAATTGGGAGTCGGGAGTCTAATGTTCAAAAATTAGTATCATTCCGGTACATGTCGCAATAGGTCACAAAATTTGACTCCTCCGACCAAGCTAAAAATAAATATAATTTTGACTGGGTTGATATTTAGGATGAATCATGAGTCAAAATCAAACATTAATTCGTTGGAAAAATGAAGAGATTATACTGGATTTCCTATACATTATGGGTGGTAGTGGCAGGCATGTGCCCTTCAATAATTATTTATTCCATTAAAATGTGCGTGTCTGTCAGAAATCCTAGGGGAACACTCTCGCATTCTTGGACTGCATCTAAATCTTTTAAAAACTGGTTGAGTTCTCACTGAGATATTATAATCAAATGAGACCACCAGAAGATTTAATTTATGTTTCTGATACTGTTCTCATTGTCCGAAAGGGAATTCCTTGGAAAAAGGCAATAATAATTAGCTCAACAAATCGTAAAACTCTCATCATTTCCTCAAATACTTTGAAATTAATTAAAAAAAATTAATTCAATGTAGATTTCGCACATAGAAAATATTAAAAATGCAGACGCCTGCGATTCCGAAAATATATATGGAGTTATCGACAACCCGATCCAATCCAATCCTTCCATTCCCCGGCAAATCTACACGAACCGGGTATGTTCGGACAGGGTTTTCCGATTATGCGGACAAATGTCGAACACACAAAGAGAAGTCGTTATGTTCTAAGTCCTAGGACCCAACCCATCAACCCATGCCCTGGTCAGGCGTAACCCTTGCACGTGCGGTATTCAATAAAGTTTTTCGGTACAAAAGGCGACGAGAAAAGGTAATGTTTTTCAAAGGGGTGCAAGTCTGAAGTCTGCTCTGCATGCGACCGTCCTACCATACAGTAGTGTATTTTACCTCTCATTTTTCATACATTTAAAAAAACTAACCCCTTTTTTATTTCCTTCCTTCCTGATACACTTTTTTGGGTTATTTAGTCGAATTTTTTTCCTCTTCACTCATTTTAACAATAACCCGTCCGCTAACTTAACCGGTGTGAAGTGAAAGGTCTGGCTCTGGCTGGCCTGGACCAAGTATAAAAAGTGCACCCAATCAAACCCTTCTTTCGTTCCGTTTTTTAAAACTTTTCCTTGCTAAGGGCACAAGATCCAATCCATACAAATCAAGCAAAACCGGGAACGAAAGGATTCAGTCGGATTTTTGATCATACAAAAGATTCAATACATTCTATGTCGAAGTATTGACAACGTTAGAATTGTTTCCAGTTCTATGAATGTTTATTTTACAAATTCTAAGAAAAAATTGAATATGAACTAGTTGGGATAGTAAACAATAGTTTCGGATGACAGACATTTTTTTGTCTTAGTAGCCCAGCGTCCTTAGAAATAAAGGGCTTTGGTGACAACAATGTCCTTCGACATGCGCGCGTTCAACTCCATATGCCTGTCCATCCATCAGATCCTCGACTGATCCTTCGGTTTTGAACGACTCGAAGCGTTAGATTTTATTTTTAAGATCGACAGATGTTAATAGTGGATCGACATGAAAATCGAAATTAAACGCATTGGATTCTCCATCTCCATTCTCGTACCCGGAACGTACGTTCCACTTTTGCTTTTATACACAAGAAACCCAAAATCCCCCAAAGAGTTGGCCTGGCCGGGTTAAAAAGCGAAAGCAGATGGGCAAAAAAGGATGCGTGATTGTTTAGAAAAACACTATTTAAAAAACCCAGAAAGAAAATGTTGAAGAAAAAGGGGAATTGAATCACGGGACCGCACCAAGATTTAAGATTCGTCTATTGTCAAAGGATTCTTACAATCGAATCGGGTTTAAATTTCGTCTCAACTCTCAAGAGTACGTACACCGGGCTAAAAAAAACTTTAAGAAACTGGAACTAACCCACATGAACAGACAAAAGGGTTTTATTTCCACGCCACGCACAACTGAACGCAAGTCTAAGATTCTCTGGTTTCTGGATCACACGACACCGAATGAATTCGAATGCCGTAAGTCTGATGACGAACCGTGATGATTCTAAATACAAATGTTGGCCAGAAATGGCTCCGGGTCACTTACTCCTGTCACACTAAATTGTGGAAAGACATGTTCTGATTTCTTTTTACGAGAATCGATAAAGAATTGAAAATGTCCAAAAATGAAGTTGTAACTTGAGCTCTTCAATTTTCTATTTTATCACTTCACGTCTACACCAAAGAAATACCGGGAACAGAGATTTTTATTCAGAGCGGTCTGGTCACGAGTAGGTGCTAATACAAACTTTATAAATTGGAACAGGGAACCTTAAGGAACAAAACTTTGAAGGACTCTGCTAAAATAATGTTTTCTTTCCAAGGCACAAAATAGAAGTGAGCAGATTTCTATAGTCCATCAGTCTGAAGAGTCTTGCTTGCCCTGAAATCCTTACATCAATATCTCCCGATTCTCAATTACATTCACATTATACACTATTAGTCCCATGTTTTCTTAAACGGTCGAGTATCTGCAATTTCAATGAACATTATTCCATCCTATCACCTTATTTGAGGTTTTTCCACCATTCAAATCAAAATAATCCGCAACAATACTCTTCAGATGTAATTGTTGAGTTTAAACTTCCTCATTCATCAATTACCTCAAAACGATCCCGAACGGAAGGAACAAGTTTTGATATTATTGAAACTTGGAAAAAAGTTGGGGAAATAATTTTCTCACGAGTTATTTTTTAAAGGAATGGACCAAAATAGAAGTGCAATTGTGCAATGTATACAACCAGAAAGCATCTCTTTGTATTGTAATCTGATGAGAATTTTTTATTGCCGGTGAAGAAGAGGGTGTGTTAGTTTTTATAAACGGGCTTTTCCCCAACTGTTTTTTTTTACTCAGATTGGAATAGCTAAAAAAAGATACTTCTTTCAACCTTACCCTAGTAAACCAGATTATTCTTATAAAAAAGTCCTCACCCTGATTCAAATTGGACGGCGGCGGCGACTCTCGAGTCTAACAAAATACCTGTACCCTACTTCACCCATTTAGAATAAATTCCAATTCTATATTTTGGGATACCCTCATTTTTTAAAGAATGCCTGCCTGTGTTCACCTCGGAGGGTTCCTGGATTCCCACGATTCTTTAAAAAATGAAGACCAGGCACACCTGCAAGCAATGCAATGGTATTGCAATTACAATGATCAATCTATTTTTGGCTCGACATATCTAGCTGATGCTGAATCTCCTGACGAAAAAATTCTTTAGAGCTCTGCAAGATGACTACTACTGCTACTAAACAAATGTTCGTACTAATCCGGCGATATAGTTATAATTAATGCCGATATAATTGGCCCAGGAAAGCATGCCGAATCAAAATCGAACATAAGAAAGCTTGTGTTCTTCCTTCTACTATGTATACTTTCACCTTAATTTGTGACAACACAATTTCAACTAACCATAATGGAAAATATCATGTCCATCTCAAAATTAAAAATTCATAAAGCTAAGCTTGGACATGAAACTTAAGCTGGACAAAACTGAACTAACGACAAACTTCATTGTATATTATTTGTATTTCTAATAACCATCAGAGAAGGCCAGTACGAAATGACAAGAAAACCCTAATTACTAACGAAACGACATATTTCGAACCCGCACCTACGGGAACCAACGGGATACTAGAATAGTTTCACGTCTCTCGTTCTGTTTTAATCGATTCTGCATTCGGGGAAAGTGCTGAGTTAACAGAGCGGCCTCGTTTTCACGAACCGGTGATTTGACTTTATGAGGACACTAACCACAATTTACAATTATAAACACATGGAATTAAACGATTTCATACTCAAATTTTTCCCCCAGGTTGTCCTCACCCGTAAGACTAATCGATTGCCGTCTACTTTAATGCCAATTTGGATAATACCTCTAAAGCAGCCAGAAAATACTTTGTTAATTGCTACTATTAACACTAATTGTACGACGTCATTGTTATTGCATTTTAAAAATAAATTGAAACAAAGGCCGCTAAATCAGTATGAGGGATATTGTGAAGTAATAAACACAGAAATTCAGTTGAATCCTAATTCTGGTTGAAACGGTAATTAAAATGAGCCCCGTTTTTTGGGTCTGTTTGTATATATTGTGCATTGTTTGTAAATAATGGGATTTTAAATGACAATATGCTATATGCTAACTCTACTTATTTTTTTACAGACACATAAGTCAAGAAAAGTCTTCAGCAGGTTGAAGATACTCACTAATGGAGGAGTTTACACATATTTCACATATAATCTCTCTCAGTCAGTCAGTAAGAAAATGAAGGGTCCATTTCTGACTAACGGTTCTTGAATTTTTACTAAAAAATCCATGACCTTTTTCTTTACTTTTTACCTTCTCGTCTATCTGCCTTTTTCCCGTAAGGTTCAAGGAACTGACAATATTTTACTGTCAGCTAAAAATAATGTCATATTAAAGGAGACGTAAAAAACTATTACTAATACACTAGGTTTAAACTACGGTACATTTTGAATTGGAGTTTTTGTCACAAGTGAAAAGACAAGAAGCTTGGGGTCATAAAAAGTATGAGGTGAACGAAATGAATTGTCTTTTTCCGCTTTTCCCTCAAAAAATCATAAATAATGTGAAGGAAAGGAAGGACCAGCCAACCTAAAAAAAGCAACTTCGGAAATAAAGTAACTGTAAAAAACTTTAAAAGAAAAGCCGGTCTAGGGGAACAAAAACCGAAGTGCCCATCCACTACTACTGCTACTGTTTTGTTTGGGATATTTATTTCTGGTAAAAAGTTTCCCACGGACATCTAAAAAAGTTGCACTGTATATAAAAAACGGGGAATACTCTTGTTCGAACAAATTACAAGTTGTGTAAAAATTCAAACGCAAACTTGAAAGGACCCTTATTTGTTAAGAAGGGAAAGATTTCCTTCATCCTCATTTACAATTCTATTTTTAAGATTTTTTAACAATTTATAAAAAAGTGAAGTCTCGGATGGATCTTGATCGAGAGACTCATCTCCCTTTCCAACCTCTACAAAGTCATTAGTTCCCCAAAAGTTGTATTGTAGAGACCGAGAAGGGTCGTACCCTCTGATATGCCTCCTTCAAACTTTTCAATGTATTTCACTAAAACCTTAAAAAACGAAGGGGCATTATTATTGTACCCTTGCAAAATATACGTTACGTTACTTATCTGATACAATGTCGGTGGGGTTTGGATCACGAAGTTTTATTTTCACATCATTCCTATAAGAATACTGACATTTTTTGAAATGCCAAAGCACCAAAAATACGCGACAACTTAAGCATTTATTCTGAGCTTAATTCTCATACTTGCGATCAATCACAACTGATAAAATTTTGAGTTCCCTTCTATTAAAAAATTGTAAGTTTTAATTTGTACCACAATAAATATTTATGAATCTAAATCCAGAGACCACGAATTTTCTGAAATGACCATACAATGACTGGTTTAGTTTAAAAATTCAACGGAACACGACTAACAAGACGTAAATTCTCAGAAGTGA
>JAQIXO010000119.1:0-37843 GCA_034700305.1 Protaphorura armata
GCGCGTCAAGTCACTGCCGTTGCGCGAGAAAATGACTACCACTGAAAATGTTGTGAATAACCCACAACTCTGTTTGATAAGTGCCATAATTAAAAATCTCGAACAACGAAATAATCAGTTAAAATATCCGATGAGATAAAGACAGAACAGAATCAAACAATAGTAAAAACAACACAACGAGCCCGGTTCCCGGCGAGAGAATTCAAAATCCCTCACCATCCTAACGTCAAAGTCGCCACCGCGGCGCTGTTACGAGTGTCCGACCGTAGCGCCTCTATCATCCTCGTTTTCCCTATAGTAACAAAATAACATGTGCTGGCTTTAGCGAGGTCGCCGCAGCATAGTGCTACGTGTTACGCCTAAGGTTTCACTTTAATAGTGTTGGGTTCCATTCCCCGGCCTTACATTGCAATAGGAGTCATGGCGTGGGTGCGAGTGACAGACTGATGTATCGTTCTGAGTTTCTACTATACCTGGATTGTATAGACTTCATTAGATTCTTTGAAGAATTAAAACGAGAGACAGACACGGACGAATCTTAGAAGAATAACATTTATTACGCACAAGAAATTCAGTGCGTATACTTTCTCTGCTTTCTCCACCATGTTTTTAACATTTTCAAGACTAATGAAAAATCCCAATCATCCATCCATCTAGTACCTTCCAAAATTTCCAATGGTTGTGTAAGTGTTGACGTTGACTGAGGGAATTGAAAATGACAGGAATGAAATACGAGGTTTGTTAATCAAACGGTTAGGGGTGAAAAAGAATGTGGAGAAAGAAAGCAGAGGTTTGAGTGACGGACGGATGGGAAATCTAGCGAAAGTCTATGGGACTGAAGTATAATATCTCCATCAACTTCATAAGGATGGATGTCCGTCAAATTTAGAATCAATCACTTCACGTCAACTTCATCTTCGCTGATTGTCTAAAAACACAACTCAATCTCACAATTTAATTTGCACACCCACTTACTTGAGTACAGTGTGTTTCTCGTGTCATTTCTGTGAACATTTTATTTTTCTAATACACAAAATCAATTTTTTTTTAATCGAATCATATTTTCAAAATTAACTGTCGGTTTCAAAAACTTGAGCGTTCCATTGCGTTTGTACTCATTCATTCACAAACTAGATTGTCCTGTCAACTCCTCCACATTCACATTTTCTTTATCTCGTCACAAATCAAAACCAAGACATAAAATTCTACATAAACTTTTTGGTGGGGATTCAACATTACATTTCAACTTTACCCGCCCTCAATATTTTCTCTCAAGACTGCGACTGCTACGGCCATTTGGCCATGTCGTCGTTTTAGAAACGAAAGGGAATATTTTGTGAATAATTCTTTGAAGAACTTGACTGTCCCATCTATCTGATTTCTCGTCAAAGTAAATTAAACAAATCGTCTCGTTCCTTCCTCAAAATATTCCTCTCGACTATTACTATTGAGGCGGAATGGTGAAAGTCACCGTCAAGTCCCCCATTCAGTGGAAATAGTGGAATAGAGAGTACATTAGTGTGACATTGAGTCCTATTCATGGCTGCCAGTCCCCCTCGCCCCACTTTTACCTCTCACTTCAACTCATAGACTTACAGGGTGTCCCAAAAATCAACAACCCAATTTCTGTGCATCGGCCAAGTTTAACTATACAAGCCTTAATTAGGGTGAATGTCAATTAATTATGTGTGTATTTTGTGAATGTACCTACGTGAATTTACCTCATTATGTGCCAATGCGTATTTAGAAAGATCGTGTTGCAGGACCACGGTGGCATTTCTTGTGTTTATCTTAGAAAATGCCAAAACCGAGAACCCTGGCCTTTGAGTGAGTTGATTTCCTTCCGGACACCTTTATTTGTTTTTTTATTTGCCTTATGTGGTGATGGACCAAGTGGATCCATTCATGGTCGAGAAAAGTACACACACAAACAACGTTCTGAGTTGATATTTGGAAAAAGCATTGCGTTGGTTGGGTTTGGGCTTCGGCTTGAACAAAGTTCTATTAGCTAGCGTCGGTTTTTTCTTCTCTCTTGTACGTTCTAGATTCTAAGGTTCTTCTAACCTCCCAATTTCACCGTCTAACATTTCCTTCACAAGAGAGCTAAGTATTATATTCCCCTTTTCCCCAAGATCAATATCCAGTCATTTTCTTTCTCTCGTCTTTTACATCTGTCTCACAAACGACTCCTATAGAAAAAACCTTACAATGTTGACCTACAACGGGGACTGCTCGACCGTAAATACAAAACTATCGTCGGAACATAATAATTGCACGTACAAACTATTGAATCTTCATAACTTCCATTTTAATTTAAAAAAAAATACCTGTAACTGTTCGGGTCATTGATTGCCTTACATTTTAGACTCAAACGAAGAAATAATTTTGCACCCGAATACTTGTCCTTGTTGAACTATACATAGGTTTGATAGGAGTTTAGAGCATGAGTGAAATGAGCCTAGCCACGTAGACTCAGTCAAGAGGAAATTCTTTCTTTTCTGATTTTTCGGGAGCCGAAAAGCTGCGGAAGAATGAAATTGTCAAGTTCAGGTCGCCAGACCTTGGGACGATTTGAATTTCTCTAAATGTATTTTACATTAAGGCTTACGATTATGCATAGTACTTCTACTTCTACTTCTACTTGTGTATTTCTATTACGACTTCCACTCCTACTATTCCTAGTAATGCTTTGCTTTTGCTTCTCTAGAGCTTAAACTGAAACATGAAATCGGATAGGAATTCTCAGTGAATAGAAAGAGAAAAGATTAAGTCGTTCAACGTTCAAAAACGGCAGTCTTTCCGAGTCCAATGCAAAATCCATTCTTCCGAGTCATACAGATGAATTCTAACGTCTCATGATTGGATTAGTTCTCAGAACTTTGCATTAATTTTTCACCAGTCGTCATGTAGAGTGTATAACCTTGTTTTAAAGTTTCATGGAATATCTGGACAGGACTGGACTGCTAAAACCTGCCATTTCCAGGATTTCCAAATCTGCATCATTTCAGAAATATTCCAGAACCCCCGGTCAGTTCTTCCATTTCAATTTACGCAAGCATTTAAAACGCATAGCTCAATCTGTGACAATTTTAGCATGTTTCCGTGGTACAATTTGACTTTGCATTGGGGACTACCACTACGACGCTCAACGAAGACTTGTTTTACCCAGGATTACTCGCCACCAAAATATTTTGGGTTAGCCAAGCAGTCCAGAGTATTTTTCTCATGGTGAAATAAACTTTTTCAGCACTTCGTCAGTTTAGAAAAAGTTTATCATCCGAAGTAAAATTAACTTTATCTCGAGTTCTTTCTTTTGAGAAGTCGTTTAGCATATGCGAGCGTAAAATAAAGGAAAGTAAATGAAGCCTATGAGCTGAGTTTTATTCTCTCCGTTTTGAAATACAAATACCCGCATATCAAAAACGATCATTAAGTTCCCCGTTCCTTAATGATCTCCGTTGCCGTTGCCCGGGACAAAGGAAGGAACGCAAATCTGACCTCTTTGAACAATTAGACTGTGGGAAAACTAACTCAACTTTTCCATGCACAGGAGTAGTGCTCACAATATGCTTCCTTTGCTAACATGGACAATGAAGGCACATGGAGTGAGCATAGGAGTTATTTCTGGTACTGGCACACTCGCACTGCCACACTTAACATCTGGTGCTTTCACTTTGAACATGACATGAGAAGGAAAGTTAGCTGGCCCTGAGTTTTTACAACTTGGAGAACGGACAAGTTATTTTTTCTCACAGGGATCGGAAAAAGAAAAAAAAAAAATTTTCTACTCAAGAATGAGAATTGAGAATTATTCCTCAGAACACACACACACTTACACACCGCACTCCTTAAACCTTATTCCCATGCTATTATTGCTTCATGAATAAAGAAGAATGTATGTACGTACACAGTGTTGGATGGACAGACGGACGGACAAATGAAAACTTAGGCCAAATGTTGGTTTTCCCATCCTTAAACCCCATCGATTTCATTTAACACTTTTTTTCTCCTTTACACAAACTTAATAAAGTCTTACCACCACTTACTACTACTGACTACTCATGAGCTAAATAACAAGGAAATCATTTTTAATGTAAAAACAACCCAAATCTAGCAAAGAGTACACGGTACTTTCTCAGGAAAAAACATCGGAGATGATTTCTCGGCAAAATACCTTCGTTCGATGTTAAATTTTTTTTATTTCTTTCAACGCGAGATATGCCAACCTTGCCGAATAATCTTATTTGCACCCAAAACACTTCAATTGAGTAGAATTGAATGTATAGCCGCATTCCAAGTTTACATGTGAAGTTTTTCTCTTGTAAGACTTTCCCTGTTGTAAAAAAGCACGACTTTCACTCGGATTGGTTAACCCAGTGGTGGATGATATTTTAACTGCTTTTTTACATGCACTCAGGGTGGTTCATAACATATTACCTTCAACCCAGCACATCATCACGTATTTTTAAGGGAGAAAGTTAATATACAACTCCCATTCTGTCAAGAGTTAATAATTTGCCTAGACCTTTAGGAAAAATATCCACACCATTTTCATTTTGTCAAAAAAATTCTTTCACAATTCCCGGGAATTGAAACCCAGCACATTGGAACGGGAGGACAGACCCGTACCACTATGCTGTGACGCCTTACACATAGCTATATCTCTATGCTATAGTGAACTGACTATTATGAAAGTGAGAACGATTCGTTTACAGAGCCATGTTGAGGTTCTATGTTTTCTTTTTTTTATCACCCTGGAGGCATTTTTTCTTTGGGATCCGAATGTTATTAGCTCGATTGATCTAAGCTGAGCCTGACTCATGAAATTCCTGACTTTCTCTCCCTCCATCCATCCATCCATGTGTACCACAAACTCACACAAATAAAAGGATGAGTGAGTTCATGCACTCAGGCTTTGTGATCTTTGGACGGAAATCCATAGAGAATGATAATCAAATCATCTTCACGCTTATCCACCCGACGACCCCCGTTCTCTTCCTCTTCCTCGTCATCCCATTTAGTCATTGGAAAACATGGCTAATTAATTAGATAGCACTAATGTACTTTTCCACACATTAAAATCCTCCGGCAAATAAATTATAAAATTTCAAAAGGGCTTTGAATCATAATAAGAGATTGATTTAGCTGAAAGGGAAAACAAAATGGTCTAATTAGTCATTACAAATATTTGGACGCCAAAAATGGCGGGTTCTCTAAAAAATTAATTTTATTAGGAATAATTTTGTTGATGAATCGCTGAACGTTTGGCATGTAGTCTGGGGATTAAAAAGGGCCGCCAGGTAAGAAGGAATACAAAATATAAATGTTGAGTCAGAAAACTACCAAAAAAGTCGAAAGCTCTCTCTCACGGAAACAAATGGCGAGAAATTGTACTAGAAACAAAATGGCGGCGGAAAGATTTATTGTTTTTAATAAAGTGGAGGGATCAGGAGTACGCGTGGACCTGAGTGGTACTGAAAGTAGGTCACAGGTACAAATCCAAATTAAAGGTTTCTTCTTCTACCAAACTCTTTGGATTTATTAATTGATACTATAAACTAGGGCACGGGAGAGTGTGTCAAAAGTCAAAACCTGGTCGATGTGGTAAGAGCTAATTTTGTAGTTTGAAGTAAATGAATGTACGTAGTGGCCACCACAGGATTTCTAAAAAGAAGACACATGGTTTATTGGGTTTTGACTTGACACGACACGACACGAGGGTTTCCTGCTCTTTCTGACTAATTAAGAAAGTTTCTCCTCAAGGGATTGAGTTGAAGTCACAGCAGGAGAGTGTTTGAAATTTTGGATTGTCACTCACACGCTTGGCCATGCCATAGGCCATGGGAGAAGAAGTGGAAGTCGAAGTGTGTTAGTAAGTTCCAGTTAGAGTTCACTACCGGGGTTTACGTAACCCATTACGATTAGGACTGACTCTGACTCTGACATTTGCATTGGATTAACATTGTATCAGAAGAAGAAGAGAGGATTCTGGTGGAGAGTCACTCCCAACTGCCAACCCGTCCTTCACCACAGAATGTCAAAGTTCGGTTTACGAATCCATAATTAACACTCCTCAGGAGTTTTGGAAACAAACTCACACTGTTTACCTTAAACTGTTACTCTTACTGTTTTCCACCAACCACCCGCTTGTCAAGTCCGGGCGTTAGGCTTAGGTTATAAGTTTAGGTCATGGAACCATGACATAAATACAAAATGAGGAAATGGAGGGTCTAAATATACCTGAACCAACCGACGTGTGGTCAAGAAAATCTAATAAATGAGGGCATCTCTTGAAAATTTCAATTTCAAATACATTTCTCAATTGTTAGAAGGCGACATCTCCTGGACAGGAACAAATTCATGGCGGACCAGGGTACCACGATTCAGGCCAGACTTAAAAGTTTTTCTATCCAATCTTAGAAAATACTTGAAGAAATAGACAACAAAATTTTGGCACCACAAAAATAGTGACCCCAAACATGGCTGGAACCACGTGACTCACAGAAATCACAGTGAAATTTACATGGAGGCCACACCGGCGCGTGGTTTTTAACATTGCTGTGAGTCCCCGGTGATTTCTTCAGAACCAAAAAAGGAAGGACGGAGTGTATTAGCATTATTAGCATAGCAGAATCGAACAAATTAATTTGCATGTATTTGTAAAACAATGCACAATGTCAAATTATATTTCCAAATTAACATGATCGCCGATAAATGGTAATGATTGACTGGAATTCTCTTAGCGCTGGATTTTTTCCAACGGCATGCGGCATTGTCAAGAGGATTTGTAGGAACAATAATTAATAATTATTTTCTCTATATTTTATACAATTTAGCGATCTTGCTAAATTGTTTCTAATATTTTGTATCTCCCATAGAATTTACGATTTAACAATTACAAAACTTGCCACGTTATCTAACATTTCACTCAAAACTACTTTTGCAGGTGTGAGATTATTTAAGACTACCCCAACACTTTGAGATTTGAAGACTGTCTTCAGCGATACCACTAAAAGTTACTACCATGCAGTATGTACTAAATATTTTGGGAACATTTCACGTCATATTTCCCCAGCATGTAAGTAACCACAACCACAAATCGCACGCTTTTGGATGACCCAAAAGTCTTATGACTGAGAGTTGGTTAATATTCTAGTCATTGGTCGGATGGAGTCTCAAGTCTCAAGCCGAGTACGTATAGAGGATCGCATGCCCGCTGTGCCGTCACTTACACGCTCGGTTAAACATGACTTTTATAAACAACCCGATTAGCTTCCCTATCTACTTTACATTCACCCCCATTTGCATAATTAATTCTGAGATATAGGATCAAAAGTTTTCTAATGACTTTTCTTCCGCTCCACCTCATTCCACTTCCACTTCCCACTTCCCTTGTCCAGCTTTCATTTTCCTTCACAGGCAGAAATACAAAATGCTCTAGCTGCGCAAACCGAACCGCGGAATCAAACCAAAATTTCCACAAGGGATTTGATTGTTTATTTTCTTGCATTATTGTGCTTATTTGGAAATGCGTTGATAAGTTCGTAATATTCTGACACCATGGAGTAAAAAAATATGTTGAGAAAAACGGCACAGCCAAAACGCCGGGTTCAAAAAATCTGTTCAATTTTTATTTGTTGAGGTTGACCCGATTAGTCGGATGACAGGTAAACAAGATTTAGTCCGAACTTCCTTTGACCTCATTTTTTATATTTGTTTGAATGCTCCTGAAGAAAAGGAAGGGCAAAGGATTGTGATTGTTTGGTAAGAAAAGGGGTAGTGGGTTGAAGGACCATGTACATGTACAATGTAAAATGCAATGTAGTACGAGGCGCCGGCAGGTCATATTTCATGTCTCATGGTTATTACAAAGAAATTGGTTGCACGGAAGCTCAGAAGGAAATTCTTATTTTCAAAATGGAATTTACGAACATCATTATTTTATTTCCGGGGCTTCTGAACATAAAAAAAAACACAGAGTCACAGTCACAGTCATGCCACGCCATCCCATCCCGTTGCGTTCTGAATAGAAAAGAAAAAGAGCCGGTGAAGGAAACATTATTAAAGGAACTCCTCCTTTCAGTCACTTATTTTCTTGACGGGGCTCCAGTCAAAATGAAAATTGATTACGTTTGTCCGGACTTTATTTCTTAAGTTTTTTTCCTCCTTTTCCTAACGTTTTTTTTATTTGCGTTTGCAATAAGTGAGAATTTATTTTGTATGGACTTGTACGATATTTTTTAAATTGCCTGTCCTCGTTCTAGAATTTGCAAATCTAGTCCCAATTTATAATTTGCACGCAAATCCTTAGCCCGTCCAAATAAAATAAACAAACAAACAAACATACGTGACCGACTTCTAATCCGGCGGCACAAGCACAAGGAAACACTAACATTTAACTAATTTGACGCCCATTTGTCAGTCATAATATCTTACTTCCTTAAGTTTACGAGTTTTACGTGCTAACGGGCGAACTAGCCGTACCGTGTCGTGAAGTCACAAACTCCTAAAGCTTAAACAAAGGAAACGCCCTCAACCCTGTGCCGTGCCTGCATTTGTCTTAACTAGATAATCGGAAGCGGATGACCGTTCAACAAGATTTATCACCACCCTCGATCCCAAATCCCGTCCCACTTTTCTACACAATTGAGACATCATTGGAATCATTCAGAAATTTAGATGTCGTTGGACGGGGGCGGGGCAAGAGTGTCAAAGCACAATGAGATAAAGACAAGTCCCGTTATAACGTACCATAAAGCAAGTTCGATATAGCGAGAGTATTTAATATCGAATTTTAAAAATACAATCCAAGAAATAGGTCTCCGGGTGGCAACGAACATTTAACACAGGAGAGAGACACGGGAGTTCTGACCTGATATTCAAATTCCGTCCGGTATAACGAATATACGTTATATCCTAGGGTTATAGTGTTAAACTGCAACTCCTCCAATGTAAACAAATAAAATGGACGGAATTGGTAATTAGAGCCATTTAAGAATTACAGTATGTGAAAATTAAGATTGGCAGGTTCAGAATTACCCGGAGCTCGAATTAGGATTGACAGCTATACAATTACCCAGCTCAGCTCTACAGGCCATTGCAGTATCTGTTAGTGTATAATCTACTTAATTTTGGAAAATTCGTCTCGAGTGATTCGAAATGAGGAGATCCGTATAAAATTTAACTTAAGTCAAGAATTCGTTGAGCTGAAACTTTAATTTCGTTTAAGTGTCTAAAATGTTTTAATATTACGATAATTTTCATATTGTACTGCAAGCATTCTCGAATGTACGATTGCAGGTCCAAGCACACTAATAATAAAAACAAACAGAACAAACAAAAAAGAAAAATATTTTGGACTGTGTTGCGTAGTGGAGGAGGAAAGTAATTTTGACGTTCCAGAAATGGCGGTGGTTAGTTCAAGGTCGATATCCAATGATTGTGGGCACAATCGGATTTACCTGGAGTCCTCTGGCCCATAGCCTTGACTTTCCTCCCTGCTATGCTATGCATGGGCTCAACAAAAGAAAGAAAGGAGAGAAAATACTTTGAAAGGAGAGAAGAATGTAATGTGGATGTGGATGTGTCGTTCCTGTCATATAATCTATGAGTCTGGGTGGAATTCCACAGATTCCATCCAAACCCCTGCCCTGCCTTGCCTACCCCTTCCCGTTCAACTCTTTACATACATTACATCCACATTTCCTTTCCAACCGGTGAAAGAAAATAGGAAATCCTTCCTGGAAAGGAAGAAGAAGAAAAAAAACTTATTGAAAAAGGAAATTCCACTCTTAATCTGTTTCCCATCGGATTCGTCTCATTCCAACTCCAACATCACAAATAAAAAAGAAACTTGAAGACCAAGCCTTCGAAGGTGAACGTAAACGTGGACGTAATCTTTCACCTGATCCCGGCAGATCTATTTTTTTTCTCATGATCAATCTTTCTTAAGATCCGTGTTTTTTATATTTTGTAATGAATCCTCAAGAGACATTACCATTTCTGGGCTAAACTTAAACTCATTCTGTTTTAATTTTTCTCGCAAGCAGTACTGTAACACGCTTATGACCAAAATTCGAGAAATACATGTGTTGCAATACATTTTGGTCAATTTTGATTTGTGGAATTCGTTGTGAGGTTTATTTATTTGCTACGCGTACCTACACGTACACGCAGGACATGGACGTTTGATTTTGAACATGACATTGGTCATGTTGCGGACAGACAGACCAGATTCAGTGTCAGTAGTAAAATGAAAAGAAAGAGACAGACAGAAAGTGAGGAAAGAAAGCGAGAGGGTCATAAATCTTTTCTTGGAGAAAAGAACTTAATGGGGATTCGGTCGGAGAGTGCCAACGAGCTAACACATAACGGGAACGATATGAAAGATAAAATTGAAAGGAGAGAAAGACAAAAAAAAATGTAGAGGTGAAGACATTATGATGAGAAGTAATGGAATGGAATGAAATTCAAAGGTAAACTGACTATGCATGGCTTTCTCTTCATTCCTCAATGCAACCCAACCTATCCCATCATCCAAAATACTGTGTTCAAAATGAAAATGACTTTTGTCTTGTGGAACACACAATAAATTCAACCTAATTTTTTAAAAAATTTAGCTCAACACGAGAAAAGTCATAAATAAGTATCCGACTATAATTTTGAAAGACGAGTTTTAACTTCTTAAACCTTAACAACGTTAAAAAACTGAATTGCCATTTTGGAACACCCTGGGAAGATTTTCTTGTCAGTAAGTAAGCCTACACAAAATAATTAGTTCCTGTGACCCAAAGAATAGATCAAGTTTGGCAGCTGACAAACATTTGAGCTCATGGGAAAAAATTGAATGAGTCGGGGCATAGGTTATTGAATTAAGAGTGTGTCTGAAAATAAGAAACTCCTCGTGCGTGAGTGCCATCCATGCATGCAGACGCCGACTTACTTTTCACCCAGATAAAAAATATGAGTTTTCTTTTCTACTTTCACCTTAGACTAGAACTGTGACGGGAGTCAGGAAATATGGGATGGTTCTTTCGGCCTTCCACAGAAAAATAAGATGACTGTTATTAGTTGTGAATAAAATTTTCTCCGGTGGAATGAAATTGAAATCGGAATTGAATGAATGTGTCCAACACTTGTGTTGTGTTGTGTGAAAAAATACACAGGAAAACAATAATGTGTTTCGTATGGAAAAAAAGAGAGAAGGAGAGTGAAATCGAATAATGTAATTCACAGATTTTCAGTTGCACCCACACACGGAGTCAGGTAGGTTCACATGTACTCTACTGTACAGCAGGAAAGAAAAAACCAATTCAGTGAAAAACCTTTCCATTCCAAGTCATAATAAAATATTTTGAGCTGCACGCCACGCCAGTCACAAACAAGGAACGTCTTTCTCCTGTGAAAATACAAAAGTCGGCAGAAGCATTGACTAGGCATCAATTTTGAGAATTTTGACGAAAATTTTAACAGTGAGAGGTGTTTCCTTGTTAGAATGGGCCAACACATGAATGGCGGATGGGCATGGCATGGACATTTAGTAGAGGATAGGATATTGGGAGCCATTTGAGAATGGAACAATGGGTTTGAGGAAAATGGAAAGTTCTATTTTCGTGTTCATAGTTTTGGGGGCTGAACTCTGAACCCTATCTTTTCTTCTCTATTCCCAAAGAGAGAAAGATGGGTTTTCTCTTTTTCACAGGAAGAAAAGCAAAGTTGAACTGTATGCTATGTATGGATGGTAAGGTATTTTTCCCAAAGAAGGGTTTTACTGCGCGAACCCCCTTCAATCTCTCTTTCTCATTGTCAGCTCTTAAAATACAGTAGCTCCTCGATATGTCAACCCCTTTATCAACATTTTACTACTGACCATGTTTGTTCGTAAAAATTCTACATGCCAAAATATTTGAACAGGACTGCTCTCAATATAAATTTAAATCTCTAAATTTTGAATTCTTGGAAATGTTAAAAAGTATCTAAAGGTGAACCTAGAGCATTTTGGCGTGTTGTCCAAAATCTACATAAAAACACTATAATATTCAAATTATCTCATGTTTGGCGCCGCACACATAAACGTAGGCTGAATGACCTCTTTATGTAAAAACTTTTGCCAAGATTACATGCACTGCAATAACACACAGTGTCTAAAATTAGACGGTCTGTGATGTGCTTGTGGGAAGAGATACGTATATAAATATTACGACGATGTTTACAAACAGTTTCTGTAAAATATTCCATGATTATCTTCGAAATTTTCTTAAAATGTGTGCCTCAAAATTTTACGCCAAAAATTGAGTACTTTTGGTTTCAGTTAGTATCGAGCTGGACAATTTCAAACTATGGAGACTATGGACATTTTTCTGTAAGCCAATTGTAATATATTTGTATCGATAATCATAACTTATTCAAAACCCTCTGTTTTTTTATTAGAAAAATCCTTACATGAAATGACATAGTAAAAAGACACTCCGTCTGAGTGTAAAGATCAGATTGAATGGGAATGACCTGATAGACTAGACCGGGTCTTGGGACTTTGGACTGGGACAAACCTGAGCTAAGAGCTCAGATAGTTTTTCCCCTTTTCTTTTTTCTTTTTGTTGAAAAGGAGAGGGACGTGTAGTTGGATAAGTCGAAGTCATAGAATGAAGTGAAAGTGCGGGATGTTGATGGGAGCCCCTGTGCTTTCTCCACAAAACTTTCTCAATAAAGTCAGAGCTGGAGAAGAAGAAGAAGAAAGGTCTGGGGTCGTCGTAAATGTATGGGGAAGACATATGCGGCCAAGTGTGAGCACTAGGATGACTATTTCTATTCCTTACTACTACTGTACTACTACTCCTACTACTCCTACAAATTTTAGTCGAGTAGTTACTACGTAGGTCGTATTGAATCAAAAGAGAAAGCCTTGGCATTGCACCGCATTGGGAAGGGACAGAGGTATTGGGTCCTTCCTTGAACTCATCCGGCCATGGGATGTTGGAAAAGTCTTAGATTGGATTCCTGAGCCAATTTGAACTCCGGGTCCAGGTCCCCCCTCATTCTCATCCGTGTTCTACACAAAACTTTCAACGTCTTTAATCCTTTATCCCATTCAACCCAACGCATCGCAACGTTCAGTTCCACATCCACAAGACCCTTCCCTCATTCTTCACAACTTTCAACAACTCAAGGAATCATCCAAAAACACCGCCCTTTCTTCAACCCTGGGTTTTACACGGCGGTTCAAATTTAAAACGGATTCAGCATTTAAATTATTATTAGAATTTTGAATATGAACGGTCATGTAATAATTTAAAGTCCATAAAAATTTGGCAAGAGTTCATTTTAGAGCCTGGAAAGGTGACAATACTTAGGAACCACCCTGTAGTTTCCGTGTGTTGGGATGTGAATGTCTTGACCCAGTATTTTACTATTGTATGTGTGTATGTGTGTGTGTTGTAGTAAATGGTTTCTGTATCTTTACGATGCCCGTGTGTTTATTATATTTGAACAACTGAAGACTTGATGGAAGTTTTGACTCGGAGCAGGAGCAGGTACGAAGGGAAAGAGAGAGTCTGAGTCTGAGATACAGGATTTAATGGATTTAAGCTCAACGCAAAGCGACGCAATAAAAATACAAGGATCATAGTCGACCAGCCCTTAAACTGGAGAAAAAGGAGAAAGGAGAAGGGAAGAAAAAAAATAAAAGAAAATGGGAAATCCCTAGAAACTTGGAAAATGTCAGTCTCACATCTTTAGACCTCGAATTTCGGATCCATTCCACTCTACTTGTACATGTACTACACAGTTTTCCCATTTTTAAACAATTGATTTTATTCAATCCATTGTATGTAATAGGTTTTTTCCCACTGGAGTCTTTCAAACTACTACTAGGGCGACCTTTTCTTTTCCTACGTCAAATGGAGCGCCTTAGTGCCCATTCGATAAAGTAGGGATCAGGGACAGTTAGCCCATTTTCAAATAGTGGATTTATATTTTGTAGCACATATGATGTTCCATGTTTCCTGTCCAAAGATAGAAATCCTTGGACTCGATTTATTCGTGAATTATTAGTTAATACCACACATAAAATAAAGTTTCCTAAGAATATTTGACCTTTTAAAAGTTCAATCTAATTATTCTAAGGTAACTATTTGAAAAGAAAATTTCAGGAGTGGATAATTTAACCCACCATCTGAATTTTGTACAATAAGTATACTAAAGGGTAATAAGTGGAAAGAAAGATGTGTGGATGAAATGGCCTGAGGGAAACGTGTAGAATTTTAGGTTCAGTTCCTACTTTCTAAGTTGCCAGAGATCTAGAATTATTTATTTAAGACTTTCTGGGAATATGAGCACAGGAGGAAGTGGGAGAGCAAGAGCAAGAGCTAGAGCAAGAGCTGAGTTCTCAAGACACGAAAACTTTCTACTTTCACTCTTGTACTTTCAATTACTACGTAGCTTTCTTCTTCGTTACTCCTAAGCTTCTACCATGGCATCCCATACCATTCCACGAAGCCAATGCTTAAGGTGCGGGGGAGTTTTAGAGTCCTCCATAAATATAAGAGTCAAATAATTAAATAGTCAACTTGTGACTCCAAATGATCCATCCTAGTCAAGGAATCACCTCATAAGCAATGTACGTAACGTAAATACATGTGCTTTGACGTCTCGGACTCAAATTCTAAGAATTTCATCATAACATACTTACTTACTACATTACAATATTCACTGATTATTAGCGACGCAAATATATTACAGGGTGGTTCATAATCACTGGACTCTCAAAACAAGAATATGCCCGAATAATTTTTTCGTAGAAATTCCTGTTGCTGTTTTTCATTTGGCATAAGTAAGGCACCCCTAATATTAAGAGAAGGTAATAATAATTTGATGGAACGGGTTGAGAGTTGTGAACCACCCTATGCTTTCTAGTGTAAGCAGGCAGGCATGTTAAGAAGATTGGTCCAACTAGTAAAATTGGATCAAAGTAAAAAAAAAGAAATGTGAACCAATCAAAAGGGTCAAACTTTCTAAAGGGTTTCTTTCGGATCAAAAATCTAAACATAATATGTCCTATTCATTGAACTAAAAAATATTTCTAGTCCGGTGCGGTAGAGAGACTTGAAGTCCCACGATGCCATTCCATGACTTGAGTGAGTGCATGACTACAGTAGGCTGAATGTCGTCAAAATATTTTTTTCCTCTGTCAAAGGATAATTAGAAGTTCTTTGAATTTTTCTGAGATTGGATCCAGAATCCAGACAACTTTTCATCCAAGGTTAGCATCCTATGCTTTTCACATGAATAGAAATATATTTTTTTATACTTATTTACGTTCAATGAGTCAAGAAAAACAAGAGTTTTCTTTACACTATTATTTTCACTCAATTACGTAGTTCACAATTTAATTAGCGTAGCGGAAAAGTTTCGTATCAAAAAATACTGCCAAGAGGCCATTAGGGTTTCCGTACCCGGTCAGACCAGAATACTGGGATTATTACCGGTATTCGGTTTTAGTGGATTCATGGGAATGTGGACAAGGCAGAAAAGAAAATAGTCTTGTTGTTTTTTAATAATCTGTATTACGGGTCACCAGAAGGTACCACTCTGTATTAAAAGACAATTTGTATTCACATCACAATCACATGGTCCGTCCGTTGCGGACTGACTGACTGACTAGTTCCAAGGAATGTGACTGCCACTGTCACAATACTCAGTATGAGTACACACATGTGTTGTAAAAAAATTTTTTGGTGAAATATTATGCTGGTCACAAATGTTGTTTCAGGTTCCAGGCAGTCAGTCCTAGTCATAGGTTACTTCACATGCAAAATGAAAATCAATAAGTCCATGTACGATGTACGTTGACCGCATGTAAAAGAAAAAGGTCAAATGCGAGACAACCGGTCATGTAAAGTGAAGTACATATGAGTTTATGAAATTGAAATAAATCCATTATTTAAGGACATTTGCCAAATGATTCGTACGTGACATGAAACAATTGGAATAATTTGGATTTTTTTTCTGACTTCAACTTCACTTTCAAATGACCGTACCAGTTTTGAGTTTCAGTGTCCGCTGGTTGAAAATATTAAATTACCTCATGTATGGTTCCACATTTTCAGAAGGGAACTCGTTTATTTTGTTTGGCTACGCTAATCAGATCCTCACTGTACATGTACTGTGTGATGCGACAAAATTTGAATTTCCACAGCTCATCCAACATTACTGGAAAATTGAGTCAGACAGATATACGAAATTACGAAATCTGTACATCAGTTTGTACACCGCCCCCTCTTTTTGTCTCCTCCCCAATCAATAGCTCGACAGTTGTGACTGAAGACCGACTGACCAGACTCTTGTTCAAAATTCTAGTAAAATACAACTGTCTCCACAGCGCAGCACAATCTACAACATGCATACAAAATTCTGACTTGAAATAATTAAATTTTGTCCGAGTTATTTTGTTCAACAGCTGTTGCTGTGAAAAGATCAATTCTCTTTTTGCATTAACTTTGAAACCATGTGCTTTCAATTTGGATATCCTATGACTTATGAGCCTTATATAAAATGTAGGAGTTTAGAAAAACTGAGCAGTGGGTAGAATTCAAACCTAACAGGACTTTCGGATTCTGAGTACTCCGAAGAAAACTTTAAAATTTTAAAACAGACATCTCACGAAAAGGTGTGGATTTAACAGGATGAGAAGATTAGACAGAAAGGGATGAATTAAAACGGTGTGGTTTTGTGTTTAAATAATTGGAGTATGTAGTCGTAGAATGACGTCAGTCAATCTTAGCATTCCCCTGTCTAATTACCTTGAGCTTGAGCTGGGCTGTGAGTGTGAGGATCCTAATCAAGGAGTGTTGGAAAGACTAATGAGTCTAAGAACCGAATTCTGTGAGACTAGAAGAAGAAGTAGAAGAATGAAAATGGGGAACCATTTTTCAGAAGAACCACAGGAAAGAGAAAAGGATGGAAAGACACACACACAATGGAATGAAATGGAGAAGGATTTGTTCTTATACTTTAGAGTGAAAGTCTTGTCCATGCCACCATGGCCGTGCCGCCGTGTATGCCCATCTATATAACCAGTCACTCAGCTCGACTCCCGTGACTGACTAATTAGTTTGTGTGTACTCAAGGTACACATGCACACAGTCTTCTTCACCATCATTAATTTCCCCAAGACTTTCTACACATCAATTTCTATCTAAATGTTCATTCTAGACGTCTCATTCAAAATTTATTGAAAATTGTTTACACACACAGACACAAGGAACAGTCACATTTTGATTTTTACTCCACACAAGACTCATCAATTCTATCAAGCTTAATTTAATTACGTACTACTTCTTCGGCGAAAAGTAGTGCGTTCGTACCCTAACTCTTGCCTGCTCCAGGAATCGAACCCGCACCACACCTTTTTTTTTACAACACCAATCTTGCCAACAGGCTAGAATGGCCACAATTTAAGCCATTTGTGGTGTATGGGATAGCCCGGACAAAATGTCTGACTTTTTTGTGCACATTTGACCACAATTTCCTGACCTATTGGATTGTGGACTCCCATAAATTAAATTTAAAAAAAAACTTGTGAAACTGTGCGCATTCCACTGCATTGGACCAAAGAAAAGTTTTTTGAAAGAAGTAATGGGAGTGGGGTCAAAATAGGACAACAAATAGTTGTACATTTGGAGTCACGTGACGTGGGTTATAGGTTTTTTCACATACATACATAGTTTGTACAGATTGTTGGGGTTATTGCTTTTGTTAACCTAGACAGACACAAACAGTCAGACAAACACACACGCAATCGGTTCAGTACACGTACAGGAGTACAAGTACAAGTAAAGATTTGAAAAGGAAGATTCCACATCCACATCCACATTGATTCTCCAGAGTAATAAAAAACGAAAAAAGTAGAGAAAAGAAAATCACGCATTCAACAATTGTCAAGGGTTTATTTCACGGAAGAGATTCAATTCAAACTTGAAGATTTATTACAAGACAAACTATGTACGTGTACAGTTACGGCTAGTACACATTGAACCGAACAACAACACAATAAGCGAACCCATTCAAAAACATCTTAGGGTGGTTCAGGGATAAAATAACTCCATGCATTGTACGTATAATGTATTTGTATTGGTACTTTGGTACTGCATCCTTATCTGTTTGGCTTTAAAGTGAACAAGACGAAATTCCCAACTCCCATCAAACACTCAAAATGGAATTTGATCAGGAGAATCGGACGGAAGGATCTTTCCCGATCTCCCGCTTCACTTCTTCCAAAGTTTACAAGGAACACTCTTCAGGTGTAACTAACAAAAAATGACTAGACTTTTCTTGGAATCGTCCACTTGATCTAAATTTGACACTTGAAAATTGTCCCTTGTGAAAGTGATCCGAATTGTGCGTCACGGAAGGATTGGCACTTCATTCCATGACATCACATTGGAAAGCGTACAAGTAGAAGTAGAATCACGGCCACGGCTGCATAAACTTGAACGAGGAGCAGTACAAAGTTGATTGGACGTATTTTCTATCTAAGGTTGTTCTTCTTGTCTTTTCTTTTGGAATCATGGAACGGAGATGAGGCCGGAAAGAGGGCTCAAGATTTCCTGGCTAGTACAAAACATGAAACGCGGCCTGCCATATGAATTTGATGCTTGAGTAAATTCAACGTCTTTCTAGGAAATTGAAACGAGCTCTGGTCGGAACCTAACCTCGTGGGGGGTGTCCCCTGGAGAGGTCGAGCAATGCGGACGGAAATGTCGTCCTATCTATAGCAAAAAATGCTAAAAAATATAGTGATCAGGATTTCTGACTTTTTTTCAAGTTCATTTTTTGATGTGATCGGAAAAATTGAGTTATCGGATTATTCGGATCATAATATGGAATAATTTTTGTATTTTCTAATTTAGAGATTACCATATTGTAGAGGATATGAAAGGATGCTAAATGGATTGGATATGAAGGAAACAGCTTGAGGGGTTTTATGTATACATTTCCAGTGTTAGATATTAGAAATGGACCCATGAAATTGGAGAGTCCATCTCCTCTTCTGTAATGTGTAATCTCTTCCGTTATTTTCACTTGAGTTTTCACTCTCACATTCACAAACGTGTAGAATTGGAGGATTCATCCCAGTCCACTCTCACAAAATAGCTTTTGGCTTAAGCTCAATGTCCCTTCAGTGTTCAGTTCTTTTCATCATCGTCTTTTTTCCACATTTCAGCTAATATGATGAGACCATTCAATTCAGTACAGATTCTAATCTCATGGAACGGAATGGAATGGAAAGGTCCGCTTTCACTCCGTCTCTTTTCTTTCAACACTCTTCCCTATCAAATACATATCCATTCCTACAGGGTGATTCATAACTACTGATCAGGACTTATGGTTTGCCTGGTAGAGTGAGGAAAAACCATTAGGAAGAAAACCCACGCTACGTTGTCCATCAATCCCTCTGCCAGGGCGGGAGATTCGACTCCTAGAAAACTAGACATTTTGTCTGTTCCCGGATTTAGCCGTAGTTGACAGTTGAAATCTCTGTACCACCCTGTACACGAATCGTGTGAGTGAATCTGGTCAAAATCAGTTGTAGCTTGGTTCGAGATTGGCATTGGCATTGGCTTTGACATCTTCTCCACTCTCCAGTACTTTCCATACATAAAATACAAACACAAACACACATACCAGAGGAGGCTTGCATGCACACACAATGCACACACAATGCACATACATAGAGATAGACCCACTTGAAACCATTTTGATTTTCATTCATTCCCTTCCATGTGAAATGACAGACTTAGTTGTTTGTGGAGGTAATCGAGAGTGCCCAATTTACATCTACCACATTTTAATTGTTCCCTTTGGGGGGCCAGGGCATGGTGGTATCAATGCTAAACTATGTAGTTGGTTCTCGTGGACGGTTTGATGAGTCTCTGTGATTTGATCACTCACTCAACAGACTCCGATTGATCCACTACCACGGCATAGTCTTTCAACTCACTTTGTTTACATGTCTTCACGTGAAGGGACGGACGTTCATTCCCCAGATGGCGGCATGACATGACATGACTATGGGAAATCGATCCTCCTGTTCTATGTCAAATACCATCCATAGGCCATAGAACCAGAGTATTCTATGGGTAGTATTCCCGAGAAACGAACTAATTAATTAGTGGGTCAACTCTTTCCCCTTGACTGAAGAGACATTCAGTCACACACACAGGCAGACATTTGATGAACCGATCCGAACAGAACAATTCAACGAAATAGACAAAAGGATTTGGGACTCAATCTGTACGTGCGTGTCCTCTGCATCTTCCCTGCCTCTATATTTGAGTAAGATGAGGAAGGACCCAAGGCTAGAGCAGGAGGATCAAGATGGAGTCATTTCATTGTCAGACCTCCAATTGTCATCAGAGATCAGACATGTAGATGCTCAATGCAATATATATACAAATATACATCATTAATTCCTACGGCGAAAGTCAATAGAGAGCAATGCGGAAATAACGGATTTGATTGAAACCGATGATGTCAATTGAAGGGCAGGTAATAATACCACGCATACCAACGTAAAATTCACACCTAGTATTAGATTGAGATATACAAACCAGGAAGGATCTTAAAATACGTACTACTGCAATTGCGTCAAAATAAAATAAATATATGGTGAAGCGTGCATGCATGGGATTTCGTAATAGTAAATGAGATGTGGATGATTTTATTTTGAGGAATGAAATGTGATCTGGGCTATGTAATTTGATCACTCGTCACTCACTCACTTCAAACCTAAACGGTGCCTTTGCGTATGTAAGAGAAGAAGAGTCTAGAAAAGTGGGATTGACGCAAGCAAACGTGAGTTGGACTTGGAATTTGTCAAGGTGTTAAAAGACGTCAGTCTGAGTATTGTGGACATGGAACTTGTCATCCTGAAACGTAATGAGAGGTGAAGATGTTTCTAGTCTAGTCCTAAGTCCTAGTGTTGCGTATGTAGTCAGTCAGTCTCACATACACACTCAGATACATAGCTTTAGCTTTAGCTTTTACTATTTAGACTGTGTAAATAGACAGGAGTTTTTGAGGAGGAGAGTTGATGAGTTGACAGAAAAGTCAACTTTTACTTTCACTCACTTTCTCCAGGGCAAAACCGTGTGTATCTGTATGGTGTCTCAAGATTTTACAAGGGAGAGTATGCGGTTGTAAAATAAATATTCTAATTCATTCCACCGTTGTCCGGAATGTAGTGGATATCAAAAAGTCTGTCTGTTTTATTTAAAATAAAAAGGATATCTCTATGCAATACTTGCATTTACCTTCCGTGAAAAGTTGAGGTCGTGTTTTGAATGTTATTAAAATTTTACACGTGGAAGGGCTCCCTTGTAATCTGATTACCTAATACACTTCCAGTGAGGATTATGCTACTCAGGAAATTTAGTTCAGGTTCATTTTTCAACATGTACGTATAGGTGTGTGTGTGTTGTGTGTGTGTACATAATTTTAAATTTGAGTCCATAACTTTTAGGGAGAGTAAGTTTGTGATGGAAATTCAAGTGAAAGGAGAAAACCAACTTTCACCTCCGCATTCTCACCCTCCGAATATACAGAATACACACATACACATGGAGTGCGGACAGAGTGGATGAAAATCGTGTACACATTCACACACACACACACACACACACACATACACACACACACATACACATTGCATTGCATTACATGGAAGGGAACCCCGAAGGACGTGTACAAAGAACCATAAAACATGTCAACTTTTGTGGTGAGCGTAGAAGTTTTAATAGAATAACGGAGATTAATAGATCACTTCCGTCTTTGCCCGAAAACCTCAAACTCTGTACTCTACGTGTACACTACAGTACAGTACATGAGGACTTTGTAATTTGAAAAATATATGTACGTAGTGTTTAGAGTATTTACAGGGTGGTCTATATATAGCCAATTAATACAAAACAAATTTAGTTGATTTAGGATGTTTTTCTGCGTGAGGAGGTTTAAACACTTGTGGACCACAGTGTACGCACAAATTTCACACACCACACCCGGGTATGTACTTCTAGGGCATTTTTAATTAACCCAAGTTTTTCAAAACTTGGGTTAATACTTTTTTGTGTAGTTTCTCGAGGAATCATAAATTTTGGTTAGAATGAATTAAAACTATTAATTAAGTTTTAAAAAACTTTGGAGTAGAGAAGCCAATGTAATTTTTAACTACGCTAATCGCAAGTGACTGTTTAGAACCCAGTTCTCAATGTAAGCCTGAAAATGAACTCAAATACAACCTGGGTCTTTCTCTAGCTTTCTCCATTGACTCTTATGATGAAAGTGGTGAAGTTAGTGCATGTCGTCCGACTCTGCCGAATGAATACAACTCCGGGGTTCTATTTGGTCATTTACAGCAGTACAAGTATACTTACCTAATTTTGAGAAGATCTAAATTAAATGCATTTCACAATTGACATTATACACAATACACAGTATTCCTTGAGCCGAGCCCTTAGTGTTGGGATGGTGGATTAAGATCAATTATAATTAGTCTGCTCGTGTGCAGTTATCTGTGTATGTGTTAACTGCCTTAAGAATGACGCACGCGAGCGAGTGCGTCTAAAACCTCTTACAAGTTGTTACACACGCGAGGGATTAATGATTTGGATTCATCCAAGCGTACGTGTGTGTGTGTACACGCAAGGATACACACACACGCATTATAATGGTAAACAAACAACAACAAATGATCCATTTGTTTTGTGGGTATAAGGATGAAGGTGTATGTATGTATATGTTTTTTAAAGCGTAATTTTGAGACTGACGTTTTATTTTACTACTACTAGGGATACCTTCCCAACGCCATGTGAAACCCAGCATAACCTATGACTATATACTAGGAGAACTAAAGTTCCCTGCATTAATCGTGGAAGAAACATCCTTATCGTAGTGAATTACAAGTTTTATAATGGAAAGTAAACAGTTGGATTTAACTAGGTCGAAGGAAAATACCTTACCATTTTGTCATGGATTTTGGACTCGTCAATTTTGACACGGCCGACGAGAGCTTTAACGAAGTTTGGGAATTGGGATGAATAGAGATGCTGGCACGTGTGCAAGTATTGAGGACAAATTGTTTTTCACAGAAAGAGAAACACATTCTATTTTGAACATCTAATCGTGAACTTGTAATATTTTTCTTATTTTTCTATGTGTATAAATTTTGAGACTTCGCTTTGACAGTTTGACGAAAGTTCTTACTTTTCATAAAAGTAATTATTATGAAATTTGTAATCTTGAATTCTGGAAGAGTTTACGCTCAGCGCTGTCATTTTTCTGGAAGCCAATAATCTCTGGTCTATTGCAAGTTAATAGTTAATACTCTATATAGATTTACGAGTACATTATTTTTATTGAACTAGGCATCAGTACGTATGCTTACGCTGCCTTCATTCAAATCCTTAGCAAATTACTTAACTCTCAGAAGTTATGCCATTGGCCCATGTCATCAGGGTTGTATTGAGAAATATCAAATGAGCGTGAATTTAAGTCTTTGGAATGGATTGTATTGTTTTGGCCAAATAATTTTTAACCAATTTGATTTCATTTTTTTTAGAAAACACTCATTTCAATTCTAACCTGTTGTTTCAATAACATGTACATTTAAAATTCTGGGTCAACAAGTTATTATTCGACAAGTGGTCCAAATTTCTTACAATGAGTAATACATTTAAGTATGCTGTACAAATAAGGAAATAAATATATGATTTTATTTTTGTGCACTCAAAAGTCGGCCACCTTGAATGCCTGGTACTGCGTATAGCACTGATGATGTGAATGGTGTCGTTGCAAATATCCGGGTAGAAATTATGACATTTTTAATTGCCTGTGCTATTTTCGAAACAATGGAACACAAATATTTTTCTGAACCTGCTTCCTTGTTCCATGCCTTTCAGTTCTGCTTTGAGGTCTATAAAAGAGCTCCCGTCACTTCCAATTTTCATACTCTACAGCCGTTGGCGATCGGAGAAGCATCAACTCCTGTCCGACCTACCAGGCTAGAGTTTACACACGATCACTGCGGTATTTTCATAGAACGTTGACTGTAGTTAGTTTGTCAAGTAATTTACTTTGGTAACTAATACTTATTTTGTATCTTAATTTTCAGAGCCAGAGTGAGACAGTCGCTCCCTTCAGTGCACAGTCCTTTCCCGGAGAAGGGAAAGGATTTCAATCCTCTACCTCACAGTCAACAAGAGTACCCACCCCGTCATGGGTGTACTCCGTATACAGATTATCCTAGATGTAGTATTCCTCATATTCCAAGCCATTTCGATGACATTCTTCCTGGTGTACCTGTTCCTCCACAAGACGGGAATCAGCAGAACAAAGAAGATATTGTGCCTGCTCTCCATGTCCTGCCAGCAAAGAGAAGATTCCATCCGAAGGAAGAAGACTTCATATTCAACTTATAAAATTACTTCAAATTATCCTATTCTGTATTATACGAGACAAATAAACACGACCAATTTTTATTTTCACAAGCTGCTGGGTTTCGGTTTTAGTCTTAGGTTCATTTTCTAATCAGTTAATTAATTTGAATCGAGTAAAACATGTGTAGTTAAGCGAAAATTGAGTGTAATATGCTGTGTAGTACTGAATTCGTTGAGAAGGGTAATTTATCGCATATATTTTCTATGATCCCCACAGAGGGAATGTCAATTAGGGTGGAAGGCTAACACATAAATACTAGAGGTCATACTAGGCCCTGTCGAAATAAAATGACAAATTCACAATGGGACAAAACCCAAGTATTTTTTTAGTTTGTCTTCCCAATTCAAAAATTGTTTTGCTTTGACACAACAAATTAATTTTCGAATCCTGAATTTGAAACACTACATTGCTTAGGGCATAAAAATAATCGCATCATCACATTCCTTGATTGAAATTCCATGAAATGAAAACAGTTCTCAGAGTAGCACAGCACATTTTACCAAAAGCCCTTATGAAATAAAATAAAAACAAAGCAAGCAAACTCTGTGGAATTTAAATTGAAAAAAAATCTGGTCGGGAGTACAGATGGATCAGTACAGTGTTCGAATGGAGCTGATTTAAAATGAGGACATCCAGAGAAACGAAACTACGACAAGGACTTGAATTTTTTACAATGGTCTTTCTCTTTCCAGATTTTTTTCCAGACATGAAGTTGAAATCGACTGAACTCCAGTTACCCCCTCCCACTGCTCTGTTTCTCCATTCCTTATGTATTTTTTACAATAGTGGGATATATGGGACATGGGGTCTGTACTGTTACTGTATCAAGGAAAATGGAGAGTGTGGAAGGAAGTTTATTTTTATCTAATTCTACCCAAGAGTGCACTCAGGACGACGACATTTTTGAAATGACACACAAGTAGAACAGTTAATCTCACACACTAGCTCGACCTCCAAATCTAGGGAAAGAGTGAGTTTTCGTTTTTTGAAATTATAAGAACACCCGGCCATGCCATCCCACACATTCAATGAATTTTTATGACGACTCTTATTTTTTTTTCAGAAAAAGGTCAAGTGTAAATAACATCGAATATACATACGCTAGGCACATGGCACATGGTTGTTCGTAGGTCTTTGGTTAGCCTACGCACTTTAGGGTCATCAATGCAAATCTAAATTGTAAAATATACACAATTCGTAGTGAATTTTATAATGGTAGCTAAGGGTCTCCACATAGAATCACGCGGAAACAATATATTTTTCTCTCTGGCATTTAGTGTATTCTAATTAACAGTCCAGTGCTTCTTAGAAATTAGATATTTTATGGGTTGGATTTCCTCAGATTGACAATGCATGTTCATAACTGATGAGTATTTATACAGTAGTGCCATTGCGAAAACATTTTGCTCAGCTCATTCTTTGTCATACATTCCGTAAGAACTTGCGCTTAAGAGTATTAAAACCGTATTAACCACACAACACTACACTTGTAAACCTTTAAATCTCTATGGAATTTTTTTCTGGAATGTGTAAACATTAAAGATTCCAAGAACAAAACCACGCCAGCCAAAATAATAGTGAGTCTTATGTACATGTGTGATTTAGACACACATACATAGACAATAGACAGACAAAGTGATATAGGGAAACTAGTGTAGGAATACACGAGAAGAGATGGAAGGAAGGAATTGGTTCCTTGCATGCATGATGGAATTCGACTTTCTCCGTCTCACCCAACTTTCACTTGGAATTTCAACTCAAAATCCTCAAACTGTACCCAAAAACATGGAATGGATGGAGAATTCACGAATGAACGACATGACTCCGCCAAACGTTTCCCCTGCCCTGTTTTGTATTCCACTCATTAGTGTGGGGAAATTTGGGTAGTCGTGCGGAAATAGAGAAAAAAGGAAAGAAATGGACGCCCGCTTAGTGTGCACTCTGTGGATCCACAGGAACCAACATTCGCTCTATTCTTTACTCTCATAGGAATTTTAGGAATTTATTTATTCAGGATTTTTATTTAAGTGAATATTTTCAACTTGCTCACGTCCATGTCAAAATTAAGTGCTACGATGATACCGGAGGTATTTAAATACATCTCAATTTTTAGACGTTTCATTTTTAATGATCTTTTCGGAAGTGAACTTAAAAGAACTCATTCTCTACAAGAAGTATGGGGTGATTTTTGCCCATGCATTCAGCGGGTCTCAGATCATGTGTGTATTTGTATTTTTTTTTTCAAATTGTAAATATAATTATACTAGGAATCCTTGATCTGCGTATTTCATCCATACAATTTTGGTTGAGGGTTGACATTATGTAATTTTTGACAACTCATGTTGATGAGCAGTGAACTTGAATAAAGTTTTTTCTCTCTCTCTGTATAAATACTCCACTCTGTGTATCGCTATATTTTAGCATTGATAGTGTTGTTAGCAGAATAATATGAGGAAAAAACTGAACAGACTGCATGAATGCGTTGCATTGACTGAAGTACATGTTTATCGTAATCTTACTACTTGAAGGTCATTTTAATTTTCAGTTTAAGAAGTTGCACAACTAGTAATATGTGGTCACACTTAATTTATATTCAACAGAATTAACGGAGACACATTTTCATTCAATCAGTTCCTGGCAATGCATGGTGTGCCAACTTTAAACTAAAATGCTACATTATGAGAATAAATACGGAATATTCATTACTTAAAATACATTTTTTGTACTTTTCCTTTGTTTGTAAGATAAAGGCGAGTTTCAATCTTTCAACTAATATAGACATGCCTGAATTAAAAGTATTCTCTAATTAAAAGTATTTTTCAGAATTTCTGACTTAACAGTGTTGTTGTCTAGAAATGATAAAATAAATATTCTGAGTGACATTGCCAAAAAGCATGTGTTGGCTTCTGGCGTAGGCACCACTAACGATAAGGGTATGTATGACAGGAATTAACAGAATTCAAGAGAAATGTACCAATTACGCTGATTGCTGTTCCTAATAAATAATCCTGCAAATTATCTCTAGGAAGATTAAGGAATTCTGCTCATGCACTCACCTGCAGACAGGAAGAAGAGAAAAATGGCAGCGGAATTCATTTTCATTTTGAGTGTCCTGGAAGTTATCCTTTGTTTGTTTCAAAATTACAATTCCAATTCAAAGCGATGGTGGAATTCAAATTCCTCAACAAAGAATCACGATTTCACGATCGAGTCAAAACGACACAGCCAGAAGACCAAAATTCTAAAACTGTTTCCCTCAAAAGTCCTGAGGTCAAGTATCAAATTTGACCAAATTCGAATAGAGTGGCGTGAAGAGTGATTTGATTTTGTAGTGCTAAACTTGCACAGATATTTCAGGATTTCAAGGAGATCAGAGTGTATATTCTGTATATCAATATGTTTCCTCTCTTATATACTTTTTCGTAATATTTTGTTGTTGATAATATTTGAACACTTGAACTGGATATTTTGTTTTCTACTGGGACAAAGTACTCGTTAGTTGTCTTTAGTAAGAAGGGAATGTTTTCACGGCGGTTCTTCCCCGCCAACTGAGCTGGGACATCTGACAAGAGTTTCCTTTTGAAGAAGAACCAGAAGTTGGTGGTAAGACTCGATCGACGCACTCACTTCTGAAATTGGTACTGGAACAAGCAAGAGCTTGCTGGAAGGTTTTGCTGGAGAACGTAACGTAATGTGCAGGACATGGAGAAAGATTCAGTCCAAAGTTTTTCAGTAGTACTGTACCGTGTGGCCGGCCAGTTTTATTACAAGGAACATTTTCTCCAGTAAAAGTTAAATGCTCCAGTTTTTGTTCAACTGACGGATTCAGTGGCTGCAATTAAGGGGTGTTCCAGTTACTATCAATGAGGTGACTCTCCTCTAGAAAAATTCTCTCGAGACTCTACAGAGTATTACATGAACATGCATCATTATTATCATTATAAAGAATTTGGAAGAACCAAGCAGGAAGTGAACTCTCCACCGTATTCACATGGAAAATGGTTACCTTGTCAGTCCAAGACTGCATTGCCCTACTGGAATGACTTCTCCAGCTTATTCAACTTCAGTAGTAGCGGCTAGTGCAAGAAAAAGTGAGACTAACTTTTCTGCATCCAACCGAAAAGAAATTTTCAGTTATTCTTATCTCCAAGTTCCAAGAAGGGGAACTAGTGGACAACTTAAATCTTCCATTGATTTTTTTTTGGCCCTGGTGTTGACATGTAAGAAGGCAGGCTGGATGGACGGCCGGAAAAAGGAGATTTGTGAAAAAAACTAGGCATTTAAAGTTACAATGGATTCAACTCCTCAAAGTGTCCAGTCTGTGCTGTGCGGTTGAAAATATCCGGAGCAAATCATCACAATGATATTTTCTTAGCACTTTAAATTCCACTTCACTTTCTTGACACTATTTTCGTGAAGGATTTTGTGTGAGTGTGCCAGAATAGAATAGGGTGAAATTCTTTCCAGGGCAGACATTGGACGAAATGCATACTAATGGAAGTGGGCACTCCAGAATATACATTTTTAGATGCCGCTGTGAGGAATGTCAGATAAATGGCTATGGATTTAATTTCTAATCGTTCAGCTTATCAGGCGACAGGCAGCCAAAAACTACAGTCCGATTAAAAGAGGTTTCAGATAATTTGAGAGCAGATATCACTCTCGATATAATGAATTGGCTGGATATCCGAATCATCCATGATTGTCACGTAATGTAGCTTCCTAATACTTCGTAACGTAAAGCTTTCCAACCGGAAGACACTTCATTATTTACAAATTCCTGCTGAACACAGACAAACAGATAGTTGGACTTTCCAGGAAGCACCTGCCTACACAAACGTACAAAATTTTTGTATTTGGAATTCTAGGGGTATGTTAACTTCCAGACAACATTTCTTCTTGGAATCGCCATCTAAAAATTGCAAGAAAGAATTGAGTGCAGTGAGATGCAGAGGACACCACACAATTCTCTGTTTTATCAATTTGCGGTACTTAAATCGGTGTGCCAAACTTGGTTACTTTAAGGTGGTACATTTTCAGACTTACATGTGCTTTTCCATGCGTGACTCAAAATAAGGTTGTGATTTTTTCAATGTTATTAATATTTAATTCGACTTTATATCAAAATGTGTGTGTGGGCAACGCCTAGAGGAGGAAAATGAGAAATGGTTAAGCAGGCGGAAACGAGTAAGCAGTTTTGGAAGGATGAGTTTTGAAGTGGCTTGGATTACTATCTGACGATTATTTGAATATGAGGATTATTGTTAAGTACACAATATTTTAAAATTAGGATGACCACATCTCACCCACTCAAGGAAACGCATTGTTTTTGTGGAATATATTTTAACGAGACTTATTCTTAATAACGATGAAGACATTGTAATGAAAGTTTATGGATGAATCATATTAACGAAGAATTTTTGCTCCTTCCGCTTGTCAGTTCGCTATTGTCCGAATACGAAATATATGTCAGTGAACTTATCGTTATATTGACATAAGCGTTCAAAAATGCTCTAGGAATAGAATTCTAGTGATGTTCCGACACAAGCTAATAATTTGAGTGATTATGGTAAATGCGTATGATTTATTCGCTATAATTAACGAAGCATACTCATCTCGTTTTCCTCCATAAAGAATAACCCACTTTAAGTGTTTAATAAAGTAGAGAGAGAGAGAATGTTTAATTAACATCTGTACACCTGGCAGATTTCTTTTCAATTTAAATTCCACAGAGTTTGCTTGTTTTGTTTTTATTTTATTTCGGAAGGGCTTTTGGTAAAATGTGTTGTGCTACTCTGAGCACTGTTTTCATTTCATGGAATTTCAATTAAAGGATTTGATGATGCGAATATTTTTATGCCCTAAGCAATGTAGTCGTGTTTCAAATTCAGGATTCCAAAATTAATTTGTTATGTCAAAGCAAAAACAATTTTTGAATTGGAAAGACAAACTAAAAAATACTTGGATTTTGTCCCATTGTGAATTTCTCATTTTATTTCGACAGGGCCTAGTATGACCTAACACAACCTAGAATGTAATGTATTAGCCTTCCACCTTAATTGACATTCCCTCTGTGGGGATCATAGAAAATATATGCGATAAATTACCCTTCTCAACGAATTCAGTACTACACAGCATATTACCCTCAAATTTTGCTATGTCGCTTAACTACACATGTTCTAGTCGATTCAAAATAATTAACTGATTAGAAAATGAACCTAAGACTCAAGCCGAAACCCAGGAGTTTGTGAAAATAAAAATTGGTCGTGTTTATTTGTCTCGTATAATACAAATAAGGATAATTTGAAATCATGTGATGTGTTGAATATGGAATCTCGTTCTGTCGGACGGAATCTTCTGTCTGCTGGCAGGACATGGACATGGACAAGCGGCACAAGATCTTCTTTGTTCTGCTGATTCCCGTGGTCGTCTTGTAGAGGAAGAGGTACACCAGGAAGAATGTCATCGAAACGGCTTGGAATATGAGGAATACTATATCTAGGATAATCTGGATACGGAGTACACCCATGACGGGGTGGGTACTCTTGTTGACTGTGAGGTAGAGGATTGAAATCCTTTCCCTTCTCCGGGAAAGGACTCTGCACTGAAGGGATCGGACGTCTCCAGATGACCCTGAAAATGAAAATATAAAATAAGTATTAGTTACCAAAGTAAATGACTGACAAACTAACTACAGTCAACGTTTTATGAAAATACCCCAGTGATCGTGTGTGAAGTCTAGCCTGGTAGGTCGGACAGGAATGGATCCTTCTCCGATCGCCGACGGCAGTAGAGTATAAAGATTTGAAGTGACCCCACTTCTTTTATAGACCTCAAAGCAGAACTGAAAGGCATGGAACACGGAAGCAAGTCACGAAAATATCAATAGTCCATTGTTTCGAAAATAGCACAGGCAATTAAAAATGTCATAATTTCTACCCGGATATTTGTAACACCATTAGTAATTATCAATGCTACACAATACAGTACCAGGCATTCCAGGTGGCCGACTTTTGAGTGCACAAAAATAAAATCATAAAATTTATTGATTCCCTTATTTGTACAGCATAGTTAAATGTTACTCATTGTAAGAAATTTGGACCACTTATCGATTAATAACATGTTGACTCAGAATTTTAAATGTACATGTTATTGAAGCAACAGGTTAAAATGAGTGTTTTCTAAAAAAATGAAATGGTTAAAAATTATTTGGCCAAAACCATACAATCCATTCCAAAGATTTAAATTCACACTCATCTGATATTTCTCGATAAAACCCTGATGACATTGGCCAATGCCAATATAGGCATAATTTCTGAGCGTTCAGTAATTTGCTAAGGATTTGAATGAAGGCAGCGTAAGCTTACGTGCTGATGCCTAGCCCAACAAACATAATATAGACGCAAATCTATATATTGTAGGGTATTAACTTGCAAGTGACGAAATGACCAAAGATTATTGGCTTCCACAAAAATGGCATTTTCATTCAATGTGAAGACAGTCAAATAGACATATCAATGTAGCTCCATTCATTCAGGTCACCTCGCCATCTCGTGGGTACTGGTTAAGATTGGTGGATTAACTGAATTGTTCAAGAGGGTCGGGTCTACCTGTATAATCAAAAATCCTAAAAATGCCTATATAAGCTGATAACGTTTTCCCTTCAGACTTTAGAGGGAAATTCTCTAAATCCAAATGGAGAGTGAATGACAATGACAAGCACAAAGTGCAATAGTCAAGGATTATTTTTTTCAATTTAACATAATTTGATCTAAAATTTGTCTGTAAATTAATGTAAGGACTAGAAGGTCAAATCAGCAAGCCATCATATAGGGTTGAGCAAAACAGTGGAAACAATTATTTTAAGCGATTTTTGTTTTATGAGCTTTGATCTAACAATATTTACTTTCACCTCCAACAAAGAGATCGACAGACAGACACACATGTTACATTTTGCATCGTCCTCGTATAAACATTTTCAAACTTCGTAAAAGAAAGGAAGGATGAAAGGAAAGAAAGAAGACACGCACTCCCAGGTTGATCTACAGGGTGGATCATAGTATTCGTGGCTGCAAGTTGTAAAATATGTAAAGTACTGTGCATTACAGTTTGCAGACCCAAAAAATATCAGAGACGGTCAGGACGAGAGGAATGATTCTAAAATGATACGAGATTATTATGAGTCACCCTGTAGGAATATGATGGATTTGGGTACGTAGGAAGTATTATGTTGAAATGAAGAGAATAGATTTGATTAGTTGTATGCATGAAAGGAGATGAGACGGTGGAGAATGTATAGATGGGATGGGATGAGGGTGTTTGGGATAAAAGGTGTGAATGGAGAGGAGAAAGTTGTTTTACGAGGAAGAGAGTGTGATGATGAGATGAGGATCCGAATCCGAGAAACTCTCACACTCACAACCTCCAACCAAACCAACCCGAATTCCACTTTTCCACTTTTTTCCTCTCATTCCGTCTTACTTTCTTCCAAAAGTCAAACAATGGGGGCAGTCAACCATGGACTTTTTCTTCACCAGCCAACACGACCTGTGCCTCTGTCTCTGCCTCTCTGTGCGGTTCAACTCTTCAGAAAGGCAATAAACACGTTGTTCACCACAAAATAATCAAATATTCTTTTCTCTCTTTCCCTCCCATCATTCTATTCATTCCTTTCTTGTGCGTGCATGCGAACAGGGTTGTTTCATAAATTCTGGACCGGTAAATTTTACACATTAGTTCGACTTCCATTAAAGGCTCTTATTAGTTTTTGAAACCTCCTCACCATGGAAAGTTAACTCCGTGAAAGTTTTGCACTCATTTTACAAATAACCAATGGATGGCCGTAAGATGGCACCTAGAGATTGAGGTCATCTTATGACCTTTCATGTGTACTAGAAATGGTTTTTTTGTAGAATGACTGCAAAATTTGCACATATAACATACCACTATCGGTTAACAGGAATATTTATGAAACTACCCTCTGACTGAGAACAATACTCTTTCCAATACTCTTCTTCCAACCATAAACCAAATGTTACAATAAAACCAAACATTATTCACACATATTTTTTCCCAATCCTGTCATACCTATAGCTATGTAGCTTCGTGTCAGTTTTTCTCATTTCTGAACACTATATAGCGCATTGCACGTGCACGTATAGCACAAATGATTTCTTTCCTGACCGATGATACCTGCCTTAAGAAACAGGTCAAGTTGGTATGCCTATACATACGAAATGTGGTCGGCCTTGATTATGACCATGACCCCATGACCTTTCATAGGGAAACCAGTGAAAGTGTGATTAAAAATAATGCCACCCGACCAACTGAGAACTGATCATAAGGTTTCGGGTGTGGACGAAGGGGTGAATGGATATGAACCACCCTGTAATATTTCACCTTTTCGTTGGAGGAAGGGAAAACAAAAACCGGAGGTGAAAATTAGGGCAATTTATTTTAATAAGCGGAATAAGTCGACTCTTTCCGTTCCATCCATCCATGTTGTATGATATTGATCAAGTTTCCTCCAGGAAGAAGAGGAACTAACTAAAAGAGTCAATACCTATGCAATGCATGTACAGTATGCATTAGTAGTTTGGACTTGGAACGGAAACTATTGAACAAAATGACCTCGTGTTCTACAAATCATCCACACATGTCTTCATTTCCCATTTCCATTTCCATTTACATTTACATTTGACGTCCTTGCCCCCAATAATGTAGGTATCCAGTATATTTAACTCTTGAAGGGTAAAAAATTTCCTATTCAAATTCATTCGGACTTTCTCCGACTCTGACTCCATACAAAATTCTAAGAAAAATTAATGAATGCCTTCAGGTACGGGTTTAAAATGGAATAGGTCTCAATGGAGTGGATTAAGGAATATTCTTAGGATAAAAAAAATGAAATATTTAATTTAACAGGTCTAAACATGACGGATCCCAACCGATGAATTTATTCTCAAAAGATAAACCAAAATGAATGAGGGAATATATATGCATGTAGTCATGGACCTGGCATGGTCTTCGTAGAATTCTAAAGGGAAAAAATTAAGAGACGCATGAATATTTAATAAATAGGGAAAGTTGGCTCCGAGGTTTTCTTTTCCTTCTAAAGTTAAAGAAAAATGTTGCTCATACAGTGGAAGTGGAACTCTTGTCTGGATTAAACTCAACTCAATGTAGATTCAATTTCTTTTGAGCCTTGTCGTGTCGTAGTCGTGTCTGTATGTCTTAAGAAGAGAATTCGAATTTGAATCCAAGGAAAGCAGGTTCAGTTCGTTAAGAAAATTTCTGAAGGATTTGTTCCAATTAGAGGAGTAGCGAAGCGAGGGCTAACCCAACCCAACCGTCGGATTAAAAGAATGAGTCTCACTCTCCCGTGAATTGACGCTTCCAGAGTGCACTAATTTTATTCATGCATGGTCTGTCTTTTAGATAACGGCTAGAGAATAATTTATTCATATTTCTATAATTCCAAGAAAAGAGAAAGCTCAAGCTCCGAGAAATACAAAATCGTACATGTGCTGCCAAAGCTACTCCAGCGTATCAGAACAAGATTAGTAAGAGATGTCCAAACTTCTCAGCCATTTTTCTCTACTGCACTGGCCACGGCCACTTATATTAAGAAATAAATATTTTATGATTTTCTGGGGAAGTCTGTGACGGAATGTCACCATCGATTATCTACCCTCCCCCTCCCCCAGGGTAACTTTGTTTTATCGTTTTTGTCTTTATGACCCTCATTGTCTCTGCCTTATATTGATAATTTCTGAGACATTTGTGAAAGTCCGTTCAATAAAATGTCAAATACAGTCTTAAGTTAAGATGATGAGGAAGACTATGAGCTAATCATAAAATATTTATGTCTATACTTCTGGGTACTCCGCAGAGTTGTGTGTGCTCAAAAGTTGTATAATTCCCACAAACCTCCTTCTCAATCTCATCCAAAAACTTTTCCATCTTCAGAGACAGCCGCAGCCCAAATGAGCTTGCTAGCCAATGCCATACACATGAGAATGAGATATTATTCCATAAACTAGAACTAGACTTCTAAGACCAGCGCTGTTATTAGCCAAACCAAAGTCTATATGTACATGTTCTCCAGTAGAGATATGATGGACATTATGATTACAAGACACAAAGACGTTACTAGTTTTGAACCGAAAATCCTAAAAACTTTTGTGTGTTGAAAGACAAAATTATGTAAAAGTATCCAAAACAATTGCAATTGTAAGGGAAAAATTAATGCTTAAAACAAAATGCAATCGGTGGGAAGTAGTAGTAAGCATTTTTCCTTTGCTTTCACATACTTTATCAATCAGGTATGAAATGTGAGTACATTTCTTCGCATGGTAGACTACCAGTAGCAGTGCCGAACTTTTCCTTCGTCAATCAAAAATTGAAACCCCAAATTATTATTTCTTGAATGATTTTAATTGCGTACTAATCTAGAGACTTTTGTCAAACTGCAGTTCAATTCATAAAAATTAAAATGCTGTATTTGTATAAGGAATAGGATGAAAGCCAAAAGAGAATGGATCTGGAATGTCGGACAGTCAATGCAATGGTTAAACGATCTCGCTCCAATCAGTAATTCTATTTTCCCATGTGCTTACGAGTTTAGTGTCTGGAATGGAAGACAATCAACACTCAAGAAAAAGAAATATCCCTTGACTTGATATGGACGCTAAGAGCGATACCTATGAGTTGAGATTTGTGTTGCCTTGTCATCTGCACAGCAAACCCGCGCGTCCCTTCAAATTCACACAAGAAAAAAAAATTAAGACAGAGGAGGACACGGAGGAGTTTAAAATCACTGAAAATAATTCCACTGAAATCAACCTCCAAAGTATAAATTTTTAGTGATACATGATTAATTTGAGTTTGAAGAAAAGTCCAGAATTCCTTGGGGCTGGACGTGAGTTGGTCAACACCAATAGTCTTTGTTGACGACGGAAGAAGAACTAGCTCTGTTAATTGTCAACTACTCACTCACTGGCTCACATTTCGTGATTGATTCTGTAACTATCTTGGGTACCTAGAACAACTTCTGAACTTCCTTGACCTCTCCAGTAATTTTAGTCACATCCATTAATTTAAGGGTGAGAGCTACAATAATTATTTTATACAAAATATGTCAATATTTTCTAATTTAATCATGAGCTATCGTATTTGTCCAGTCATATGGTCATGGACCCTAGAAATGATCAGTAGTCAGCCTTAGTATTTTGGCTCATGGTCTGTGACCCTTTGACCCCAATTAGTACGACAGTTAATGACCAGAATTGTTAAAGTCTTGGTAAATAGTAAATATTTACCTCCTCGTAGGTGGTTATACGCAAAGACAGCTGTGTTGACGAAGACGACGTCTTCATCATAAGAGTGTATTTAATTTTGTTAGGATGACGTCAAAATTGAAGTCATCACGTTCATGCTCACGCCTTGAAGTGTAAATGATTGAGCATTCCATTTTTTTATTTCTAACTTTTTTGTTTTTATTTTCAGGAACTAAAAAACCTCAAGTACAATGCCGGCGAAGCGTGTTGACATTTTGAAACCACTCTACGAGGTTTGAATTGATTCGTGCTTTTATATTTGTACTTGTACTCCATAATTTTAATTTGAAAGCACCAGATTATTTTACAATATTTTGATGATTATTTTTGTAGCGTTTGAAGAGATCCACGAAAAATGATATTAGCCGTGGTTTGTTGTATGGACTTCCTTATGGGTACGGTGGAAATAGTTCACCTGTCGCAGTTTTCGTCATCCATTATTCAGACGCTGAGTCCCTCAAAGTAGCATCTCGTTCTTCCCCTTACGGGATGGATTTGATTGGAATTGTTGAATATGAGGAAGATGAACCTCAAGATGTTTATGGGGTAAGGCCAATACGAAAATAAAACAAGTAATTTTCGTCATTACTTAATATCCGAACTTTTAACCTTGTTGTTTCCGTTTCCCTTCCTCTGTTCTCGGTTAAGGCAGGCTTATCATATTAAAAAATATTGTTGGGATATTTTTGGAAGCACAGTTTTCGAAGTGAGAACTGAGAACATTGTATGAATATATCGAATATTGTGCTTTCTTATTAGTAACCGAAAGGAGCTATTCTATTTTGACAGAGTGCGGTAGTTAATACCTAACTCGACCGATTCAATACTTGGATTCATTTTGTATCCTTTTTTCAGATTCCTTTGCCCGTATGGGTTATGTATACGGGCAATACGGGTCTAAAAGGAGGGTACCGCTTTGCCATGCCAATCTGGCCAAAGAACTGAAAATGCTAGTCCACCAAAAAACTCAGCGGTTTCTGAAAGCCCTAAATTTTCTGAATCCGAAACTGAAAACT
>JAQIXO010000120.1:0-37769 GCA_034700305.1 Protaphorura armata
TTTGTTCATTAAGTGAGTTCTCAAAATGGGGAGGAGAGTGGGGTCTGAAAAAACACCAAGGAGAGAAGAAAGTGGTGTTGAAAAGGCGAAAAAACGACTTCAAAGGAAAGAAGAAACCAAGAAATTGGCCCAGGAGGCTGCCATGTTTTTTAAACGTAAAAAAACTGACGAAATACCGGCTATGGCAACAACTGATGACCAAATGGCATCAAGTTCAAGTACGTAAGAAATTGTTTCTTGAAATTTTGATTTGATTTTGTTTCATTGAGGAGTTCAACACAAACCGATTCTTCATCAACTCAAAATTAGATCGACATTATTTTTTACTAATTGTTTGATGTATATGAATTTGGCCTTTCAAAACGGATCTGAGGAATTAACGACTGTCGAATCCCAAGAGGTGGACACTATTTATGTTCATTCCACAGATACAGAGTCTCAAGCTGGCGCCGATTCTAACAACTACTGTTATGTTATGCATTTACTGTAACTGTAACCAGACTGAACAAAACATACATGTCTTCGTAGTTATGTTAACATTGCTAGTTAACTAGATATAATAATTTATATTTGTTATAACTTTATCCGTTGGACTTAATAAACCAATATAATGGGCTGATACTTATTGCCTTTCCATGAGAGTGCGAAAAAGAAAACCATTCTTATGAAAAATTATTTGACATTTTTTCTCGATTTTCTTAAGTGGTGGTTTATGAAAGTAGAAAGTGGGAGAATTCAGACACCAATTTGTTTGCCAATTTCCTTGCTAAAAACTAGTTTTACATGCAACTTGTGTTAAAAATACGGAAAAAAAAATTCCGCGGGGACCGCGCTAACGCGCGCGGGCGTCCGTTTTGGCCACTCAGGGAGAGAGCCCGCACCAGGCCGTCCCAAACGTCACGCCGGCCCTGCGAACAAGCAGTTTACAGGGTGGTCTATCGTTTGATCTCTTATATTGACAAAGGTATAGAACAGAGAACAGACAGGACAGGGTTGACACAATAGTGCAGTGCCCGTTTTTCAAACAGATGTTCGCACTTCACAGTCACACAAAAATCGAGGATCCAATTGAACCTCACACGATGCCGATAAGCCTGGGCTAGTATTCGTTGCGATATAGTGGAAGGAATGGAATTAACCCCCTTCTTTCAAATTAATCATACTAAGTGTACATAATTGTACGTATAAACCGGTCCAACGGATATTTATGGGCTTCCGAAAGAAATTCTGCTCAATTCTTTCAATAGTGACTTTAACATGCTTTATTTTTTACATTTACTATTTTATTTATACAAAATAAAAATTCGACAGGAAAAAGTTCTAAGAAAACTATGTCAAAGGCACAATCCTAACTCCCCTATCCTCCAACTTGTAATGAAAGATTTTCGGGGACCTGGTGATGACAATATCACTTTTTCCAAATTGATTCGAAGATTTGACCTTCCTCTCATGTTTGATGACAGAAACTGTTCCGTCCACTTGAGCAGAAAATCCAGTCTGAAGTGGTTTGATTTGGAAAGTAGTCGTGGCCAATAAATGAGAGACACTTTTCGCAAAATAATTGCCCCTTGCATCTCCTTCACTAGATGCTACAAGTGTCGACACGGAAAGGTCAATATCACGACCACGTTTCAACAATCTCAACTGGCGAAGGAACTCCAATACACCTTTTTCAGATTGACCAGAACAGTAGAAAAGATTTGATAAATTCTCAACGATTATCAAAAGTTTGGGTTTTGTTTTTTCATCGGGACGATTGCCATTGTCTTTGTGGAAAAGTTTATCAATTTCTGAAGAGCACAGGGAAATTAATTTCGTCAGGTCTATGTCTCCAGTATCTTCGGAAATAATAGAATTCCTGGACAAGTTGGCATCGATGTGACACTCCGGCACTATCGCATCCCCGAAAGGTTTCGAGAAGGATTTGGATTCTTGATTCCCGGAGAAATAATCGTAGGTTTTTCTCATGAGGTCAATCACCGATAGTTCACCCTTGTCTGCAAAATTACAACAAAAAATGAATTTAGTTTTACGAGAATTGCGGGCAGGAGGCAGGACAAGAATGAGCCAAGCCGTTATAGGTGGATCTAAATTTTCTACATGTCAGCATGTATCACGTCACCCCATAGGTTCGTGTCCGTGCTATTTTTTAGTATAAAATTGACCTCCACAAGAATTTTTTTAAGTCAGTTGGTCAACAATTCAAGCAGTCAGCGCAGCGGAATCCCGCAGATGCTAAAAAATTAAACATTTTACAAACTTTTTCATAAATTTTACCTTTCATCGCACAGCAACTCCATCCTAATTTAATCGCAACGGAATTCCAATGTAATTCCGTCTGTGTGTTTAGAATTAAAAGTACTCGATGACTATGACCTTGACCCTTCGCCACGGTCGCGGTGCGATTAAATTCTGCCAACAATAATTGAAGGATAAAACTTCCATCCACATCTCCGTCCTCTTCAATAACGACTAAATTTTTGTCTAAAAAAATCTCATCAGTTTTTACACCAAGAGTGCCAAGAGAATTCTGTACACTCAAACTCATTTTTTTAAAATAAATTGTTTCAAAATTTGAAAAAATTAATAAAAATCAAAATATGAACGAACGAATATTGACGTCGAAGTGAGCACGGAATTTTCCCACCTGGGCCGAAACGGATTTGCCGCGCTTTTCTGACCAAAAAAATTCAACCCCGCGTTTTTCAATACGCAAAATTGTTGCTTTTCTTTCTGTTATCAAAAATACCTGTTCGGAACGACCGGTCGCGATTTTAAGGTTAAAAATCGTTTTATTAAATTCATCAAAGCTGAAGGTCAGAGGTCAAAGGTCATCCAGCAAACAACGGTAAGCCTTTTTACCCGAAAATATTAATTTGTACTGTAATTTGGTTTGGTCAGTATTTTTATTTTTCATTTTTTAATTACGCCAATCAATCATAATTTAAAATTTTCATCATTTTATTTTTATGTGAGTCTTCAGTTGTCGGGCAGATATTTTTTTCGTCGGCAGTCTCGTCAGGACGTTCCCGTTGATTTCAATAATTACATACAATAGAAGAAAAACGGACTCTTGAAGTGTCCGACTGATTTCAAAAGACTTTCAAAAATATTGAGCTGGGAATTTTGGAATTTTGAAAAATGGTAACGGATGGAGCTGGAGGAGACGGTGATGGAAATAAAGCACTTCCAGTAATTTCACTTTCATTTGGTCTAAATGGTCTCTTGACCTCAACGTTGTCAGAGGATGGTGCACCTTCCACTGGTAAAGTTTTATTGTTACCTTCAATTACCGCTTACGAAATAAACTTTAATTGTTTTATTTTTTTAAAAATACTATTGGAAAATAGAAAATACAAGACGTACGAACGTCGTATCGTAGGTACTCTTTGGTAATTTCATTACGGAAAATTTTTTTACACGGAATGTCTGGACATTTCTGTTCTGTTTTTCATATTGATGTTGAACAAATAACATCAATTGAAATTGTTGGTCTTCTCGAATAGAATCAGTGGAGTTTATGATTTAGTTTCTCTTAATTTTCAGTTTTACGGGAACTTAAACTTCAACATTTTGCGGATCAACCTCATATGCGTAACTTCATTGTGTCTTCAGGGGAAATGTTCATTGATGCTCAAAAAGAGGTATGCCTTCGGATGTAGAATCAAATCCAGTAACATCCACCCGTTTTAATAATTATATCGTTTCAATTCATCCTTAAAATATTTCTGTCATATTATATATTTGTAATTTTTGAAAATGAATTTTGCATATAACTGTAATCTTTATAGATTTTACGAAATAGGGAGGAACCCAACTAAATAGCTCACTTCCGGTTGTTCCACAGCTTTTTTATTACACATTTTCAAGTTTAATCTTTAAATTGTCAAATCGGATTCACACTTCTACTTATACTTGGACTTTTCTTCGTGTCCGTTTCCCCATGTAATTATATTAACTCTTCGAATTTTTTTGTCACTATTTTAATATAGTTCAAAAAGGCAAGTGGAGAAGGAGTACCTCAATCGATTATAACATGCGTGAGTTGGGGATATCGGGGAATTATTCTCGACCTTGTTCATTCTCTTCAAGAATCCCATGATGACCAAGCTGCTATGCTCTATTCTCAACTGGATTTTGTTTGGCAATTTTGTGAAGTTATGTTCATTTCTTCACATCCAGGTAAACATTTAGGAATTTAACGATTTTCAACAAACCCACTGATCTGGTTTTTGCAAACCTTCACTAAATGTTAGAACTAACCGCAAACATTTTGTCACAGAATTACCCGTTCTTCCATACTTAATGGACTGGATGGGTGTTAACTTTGATCATTCCACCAAAATTTTGGAAGAATTGGCAAATGAATTCCCTGATTTGGACCCGGACAGTGTTACCAAGGTATGGGGTGTTATTTTTGAGCATACCTTTCAAGGGAGAACGACTGAAGCGGCCAGACTCCTCAAGTTTACAAATAGGGCAGAAGGAAAAGTTCCAGAGTCTCAAATCAATCTTATGGTTGAATTAATGGTGAAAATGCCCAAATTTTTACCTGGGTCATCATCTGTGACTGACTTTGATGCAGCTTGGATTTATTGGCGTGATGAATGTGAGAATCGACTGACCCAACGAGCTTTTCAAGGAAATGACCAATTGACACTTTTAGCACAGGTATGGCTTTAATTGTAAAAAATTGAATAAGATTATTTCTATGTTGTGGCAGAGTTTGTCTTTCGGGCAGTATAGCAATTATAATTTGTTGCAGGTGTTGTGTGGTCGAGACGAAGGTTTTGAGGCCGCAAAACAACACATGAGCACTTGGTATGAGTATTTGGCTATGATGCTCAACTATCAATTTCCAACAATTAAACCCTCAAGTCTCAAAGGTTATGTTCGAAAATCCATTGACGAATTTGGTGAATATTCTATTCAACTGTCCCCCGTTGAGGAAATTCTCCTCTCCGCCTTGGACTTTGACATTGTTTCCGTAAGATTTTGAGGTTTTGAAAATTGCTTAGTGCCTGGAATTTACCGAATATTGTGAACATGACACGGCAAAGTTGGTCGAAAACTGTCGTGTTAGCTGAATACTAAATATATTGGTATATTTGGCCGACATATTCGATCGACACATTATAATAACTTATTTTAAAATATTTTATTTTAATTTTTGATCAGGTATTAAAAGAAATGCAAGTGATTTGGAATAATCCGTGGTTTGCTCTACACTTCTCTGACCTGATCTACAGTGGCGGAACGTTTTCAGCTGTACTTGAGGAAGGTCGAATCGATCATAAGTAAGTCACATGTAATTTTTTGGAGGTTGCCGGTTGGACATGTATTTTCACTTTGTTAGATCTGAATTTTGTTTATTATCTTTATAGTTCGGTGGGCCTTATTCGAAATGATTTGGTTCGGGAGTATGGAACTGTATTAATGCATCATCAGGATTTGTGGGAGGTTTGTTAATTTAATGAACGGTTAATTTTATAATGCTTGCAAGTTGCAAGTTATGAATATCAGTAAAGAGGAAAAACTGTTTCGAAATTAAGTTATATTTCTATTCATCTCTTCAATTCAATATGGCAAAATATTTAAAAATATTTTTGTTTTGTCTTGTTTCAGGTAGGCGTGAAATACCTTGAAGAATTACCTGGAAAGAGTGGATGGCCAGTAATTGCAGAATTGCTTCAAAGAAGAAAGGCAAATTCGGACAGTGAGGCCGAGAAATTGATTCGAGTTGCGGAAAATTTTGATTGTACTCTCGAAAGTAAGAGGAAACGCCTGAGTTTTTATCAAATACGATTCTAATTAGTCAGATATTGAATTCAAAAATAGATGAGCAAAACTTTTTTGAACGGAATGCAGGGTCTGATTGTGAGATGTATTGCTATTTCTAAATACATTAGTTTTTCAATTTTAAAATGAACTAGTTTAATTTCCACTTTCACTTTCCACCAAATACAATTTCCGAACTCATTACTGGAACTAATTGATGTATAACGTAACGATGGAACATGTTAATTTTAATTCAAACGGCTTTGAGTTGTGTGAAATCCTATTTTATTTTTTAATTTTGTAACAGTTCGAGGCATCTGCAGAGAAGTGTCATTGAGGAAGCTTGGTCAAGGTCAATTACAAAGTGCATTGATGTGGAGTATCAAGGCGGGGGATGAACCTTTGACGACCTACATAGTTGACAAACTTCTTCTGGAGGGTGACATTGACATGGTTCCTTCTTTGATTGAGTCCATGTCAAACTATGCAGCCTGTGGTGACAGACTCTTATTTTTGGATGGATACTGTAAATATCGACGATTTATGAACCAAAAGGAATTCATTCGAGCCATTGATGTTCTTTGCAAATTGATCAATTATCAACTCATTCCAAAAAGGTACATATAGAAATTATTTTTAAACTTTTTGACTATATCTCTCCAAAACTAACATAATTTCTATTATTTTCTTCACAGAATGGCCGGACAAGTATTGTCGTACCTTCATGAACTAACAGAGCACAAAATTAAATTACTACCTGGCCAAACTTCTATCATAATGAAATTTGTTCAAAGCAATGTGGGTGAAGAAGTTCTTGGAAGAGAAGAGTTTATGAAAATTAATGGTATACTCATAAGGAATCGTGCGAATGAGTTGTTAACAAAATTTAAAGAAGCAAAGCTACGAGTGACTTCAGAAGTTTTGTGAAATGTGAAGTAAACAGGGTTATTTTATTTATTTCCTTCCATTTCATTCCTTTCATGTTACGTTACATTTGTATTTGTTATCCAACTTGGATTGGAATTTGTCAGCCAAGAGTCGAAAATGTGTGAAATGGCACATTGAAATATTTGGAGGCTTCTTGAGATTAAAAATAATTTTGATAAACAAAATATAAAAAATACGGACGTGTGATTTATTACCTTCATAAATCGTATCTAATTCCGAAAATCGAATTTATTTCGATGAATTACTGTACTGAACTCTTATGGTAATGAAAATAACAAAGGATCATCTTTATTGAGTTTCTTGAAAAAATACATAGTTCTGAATTATTTAACCTAAAATATTTAATCAGTCGTTTCTTTAAATTTAAATAGTTAATTGTGAGTCACTCTCAGCTGTCTGGATCAGAACTGTCTAGAACTTTTGAAACTTTTTCTAGTAGACTGATTGCAGAAATCTCATTCAACCCTTTACCAGGTGGTTGATTAGCGCAACGCTTTTTCAACCTTTGAATGGCACCTAAAATGTTAGTTCCACAGGATGACTGTTTCGAAAGCACTTTCCCTTTTTCACAATTTGACACGGCTGCCCATAATATAACACCAACGGTTTCCAGTTCTTGGCTATTCTCACTATTCTTCAGTCTTTGTACAATGTGGTGCATAAATCGAGCTGCAAAATGAATGGATTTTAAGATTTTCGACTATTCTTTCCATTTTGATTCCGTAAAGTGTACCAAATTACTTACAGTCATTAAGAAGCCTGAGACGATTTCCAGGGTGAAACGAAATATTTCTTAAAATCTGTAGGGATATCGAAGAAATCGACGTCGGTGAAAATTGATCCGATTCAGCAAGTAGAATTAAAATCTCAACAGCTTCTGGTAGCTGTTAGAAGATAAAAAATTAAATGGTTTAAATCACACTGCTCAAACGAAAATCTGAGAATCATTTTCTTTCACGTACTTTGGCAATGAAAAGCTGCATGTCATGATGCACGGAGAGATCCAGCATAAAGTTTAGAAATGACATCTTAATTGCTTGCTGCTTCCATTTTCTAGGGTCAGCCACATGTAGTCTTCTTATAAAGCTTAAAATATTGACCTAAAAGAAAACAAAATACAAAGTTATAAGCATTTACCAAAAATAAGAACTGGTGGGTTCACTTTCTTACCTTTACGAGACAATTTCTACACTCATTGCTGAATACACAATTCTTAATTAGGGAAAACAGGAGGTTGATAGTTTTATCCAGGTGTGGATTGCTGTCTACATTTTCTAATTCTCTGTGAAGTAAACCTGTAACGATAAAAAAGAAATGATTTTTTTTTAACCTTTCAAATGAGTAGAACTATATGTAGAAATATTTTCAAAACATAAAATTATGATTACCTAAAAGCTCAACGAATATTGAATTCGCAGTCGGTGTTTTCCGGGCTGGAACTCCAATCCCAGTTGTTATAGTTAATGAATGTGCACCTGTAAAATATTTTACACATTACCATCTATTACAATTACAAGTACGTCGAATTAAGAAGACATCACTGTTTATTACCTTTTGGAAAATCATCCGTAAAGTTGATGAGGCATTCAATAATACCAAGAAGTAAATTTTGATTTGTCCAAGCGTATTTCAAGATTAAATGAAGAACGGACGGTAAGTCTTTTCTCAGTGCAATATTTCTAGCAGTTTCTGATTCAAAAACCGTTGCTGATAACAAATGGACTATACAGACAATTTCTTCTTGTTCTTTGATATTCTATGAAAAAAAGGAGAGAAGCCGTTTCAAAAATTATTCAGTCAGAAAATTCTGGCTCCGATCAGATACCTAAGTTAAAAGGTGGTGGTATCTGATTTCTGTACTTTAAGAAATTCGTATCAGTCTCCAGATTCAGATATATCTCTTACATCTTATTCCTTATTTCATGTAAATTTTAGTTAGTAGTAAAGTAATTTAAAAAAATAAAGCGATCCAACTGGTAACACAAATTGAATGATACATAAACATACCTTTTTAGTAAGATTGACTATGTTTAACTGAATAGACTTCTGACCCCCAAAATCTGTGATACTCCTGAGCATTGAGTCCAGAAATTTTTCATCCTGTACTTTAAGTGATGGTGAAATACGATACAAACAATGACAGCACATGAAAGCAGAACTTCGTTCCTCCACATTCAACGAATTGTAAATTAGATTCAGAAGTTTGTCACATAGATTCTTCCCATGAGTTGTAACAGTGCTTTGCCATAACTTGTTCCGACCATATAATTCTTCATTTGTAATGTCTCGACAAGACTTTTGAAGGAATGTTTTAAGAAAATCCAAAGATATTTTGCGGTGTTTAACAAAAGCTTGCGGCTCAATGAAGTCGCCTATTGTTGGAAATATTAGGTTTCTCTGAATCAAAATTAGTTGCTCAAAATCTTCAAAATCAGCCTCTTTGCAAATAATTGTTAGAAGGGTGAGCACATTCATCCAAAGGCTTGATAACTCGGTCACACACTTTTCGTTGTCACCTAAAAGAACATTTAATAAATACATGAGAAAATCATTGTTAGCAAAGTGGTAAATATGTTTCATACCTGGTGGTTTTTCCATTTGAAAGAGTTTGACGAGTGCAGCCAAACTTACTTTATCCGTAATCAGAATGAGTGTTAATTTCGGATCAAAATGTAACAAAGATATTAAGGCTTTTACTGTATTGTTCAAGGAGTTACATGATTCTATCCACCAGGTCGTGTCCATTTTCGAGGAAATGACATGGTTGCCAATTAGTCTAGAAAGTTACCAAAGTTCATTTGTAACAAACATAAACACCTAAGGTTTAAACCTGCACTTAGAATGTTCTGTGACGAACTTACCGGAATAACATGCTGCAAATCTCAGGCAAAATCATTTTTTCATTTTCATCCGCCTTTGAACTTGAAGACTTGAATTCATTTGTTCTTATCGTTGCAACAATAATTTTGGTAATGATTGACAATAGTTTAGGGGTTATGAGAGGAAGTTGATCCGGTGAATCTACGGAACAAAAAAGTGCGTGTCAAATTATGTGACTGTGACTGTGACAACTGTGCTCGTCCTTACAAATCAATCCTGTACAGAAAATACTCACCCGCCGATTCTCCTTTCTTAAAGTTATTCCATGCCTGCATTTTAAGAAAAGACAATTTTTGGTTCCAATAGATATGAGGAAGAAGCCTCAGCATGTCTTGTAAAATTTTCCATCGAGGTAATCCAAGATTTTGATTTTGAGGAGTCACGATTTCATCCCAAAAGTTGATCAAATTGAGTAGAACGCATCCAGCCTTTTGTCTTACAAGGGACGGTTCCAGATGATCTAGCAAATTCCTGTGTAAATTAAAATAAAAACGTTTCATCTGCAATAAATCCACAGGGTAAAATTATTTAAGCTGTGATCAGACAATCAAGACTTTCGCTTTCGGTATGGTAAAAAAACAGCAAGTACTTCTTCAAAAATTTAATAATTAAGATTTACTTGTAGGCAGCCTCCCAAAGGATAATTGGTGAATCCATTTCCCAAAGAATAAGAGTTGTTCCTTTCTTAGTTGAATTTATTACACTGCATATCTTCAAAGAAAATTAAAATATACGAGTTTTCATAAATAAAAATAAAAATATAAAAAATTACACCAAAAAATGATAACGTTTTCATTTAGCAAACCAATTACCTGGAAACCAACTGCTCTGATTCGTGGTTCGTCAGAAGTCCATAAAACTGGAAGTATCTGAAAACATTTTCTGATCAATTCTGAATTGTCCTCCGCCTTCAGAGTCAAAATCAAGTGAAGAATACTAGTTGAGCCATATAGAATTGAACCAATGTTTCGATAAGTGCTCGTTCTTCCTTCAATCGCAAACAATCCATCACATAGAAGATCCAAAAGTCCACTAGTAAACTCTTGATTATTCTTTAACTTTTCAATGACGGCTGGTTTTGAAGTGAGATTTGTGAGACCATGAAATACCGAGTGTAGAACAGCTAGAAATGCAATGAATTAAACAGGAGCCATAAAACATCAGTAAAGGAAATTTCCAGGATTGATGGGGTGTCTTGATAATCTTGAAAGATATCATACCTGGTGAAGTGAATCCTTGTGTTGATAATTTGTGAAGAATTTGAGTGAATGTGCACACAATTTCCCACATGGCATCCGCTGACATCCATTCTCCACATTCCAATATAACATAAAAGTCAAACAACGACCGGACAACAGTACTCATCAACGTTCCATCTCCCCTAAGACAATGTTGGAGTAAAACTCTTCTTAGCGGTGATCCTTTGACGAATGGACCAACCCATTCTTTCATACAACTAGAGTCCTTCAGAAACTTGAGTATAAATCCAAATACATCCAAAATTCTAGCTAGTAAATCTTCATCCTCCGGAGAAGTCGGTTCTACGGACATAAATCTTGAAAAAGCTTCTTCACAATCTTTTACGCAACCATGTAATATTTCTTCGTCAACATTCAATCCATCAACTCGTCTGTTGAGGACTAATGGAAGTATTCTTTCCCATATCTTTTCAATGGCAATTAAAGCTGCTGAATGTTCTGTAGCATTTTGTATGGCAAAAAAGTGATTTCTAATGATGTGAACTTTATTAGGATCCGATTCAGACTTCCCATCTTCACGAATACTACTGGCTTTCCACCAATCCTGAAAAATGTGCTCTGCTGAAACTTCAGTTTCGCCTGAATTCTTTTGGGTACTTGGACTGCCAGCCTTGTTCTGATGGACATTTGAGTTAATTCCAATCTCTGCTATTTTTGGTTCAAATAAGCGACATGCATCCAAATATTGTTGAAAAGCTGTTGGGGAAACATGAACTGTGTTGGGATGAAGGGCCAAATTCCAAATTCCTTCACGGATTTGTCTTGGGAGACTCAAGGAATCCTCAAATGAATTAAGTAAAGACGTCATAATCAATGCAAGAATCTGGACGGGTGGATTTGTAAAGTCAACTTCCGAGCTTGTACGAGATTTTGGAATGCACTCACACACATCCAAAAGAATTTCTTCAATTTGAATGGCTAATTTGACTGGCTCAAAGTTGAACGTTTGAACACACACGTTCAGAGTATAACAGAGATTGTCCATGATAACCCATAAGTGAATGTTCCTGGATTTTGGAACGACCAGTACACGTGCGACTGTTTTAATGAGCTGACACAAGTTACTCAAAAAGTAATCTGTGGACGAATCGAATTGTGGTTGATATTGTTGAGCTCGGATTCTTGAACTAGTGGTCAGAGTCGTGCTTTTCTGTTGGGACAAACATAAATAACTTAAAAATTAAAATTAAAAAATTATCATTAGGAAGCACGAACCTGCCGTTGGGAGTTTGAATATTGGTGGCTCTGACCGCAAGAATAAAATTCACTTGAGTTGAGTATTGCGAATCTACTTCTCAACAAGTTCCCCAATTTATATAAAGCTTGAAAACCAACATAATTTAATTTCGGGTCTTCCCAATGTTCTTGGACGACAGTGACTAAACTCTGGAATGAAAAAAATTGCTTTATTAGAGTACAGTCAAAAATAATAAATTGTGTACAAAAAAAAATTAATTGAAAGAAATTACTAACCTGACTGACAGAACACTCTTGAACAAATGTCTCGGTTGGAAAGTCATTCAGCAGTACATCACGTGCAAAACAAGTCGTGAGATGAATTAATCCTTCATTTCTTGACAATAGAGACTCTACTGTTGAAGCCAGAACTCGGCGATCACTCACATCCAAACGAATTGTTGAAATCCCAGGAAGTATTTTGTCTCTCACAATCGGGTCTCTTTTAAAGTAAAACTGAAGTTCGGGTTCACTATTTACACTTTTAGCTACTTCTTGAGCAGTTAAATTACTTCGAGCACTTGAAGATTTACTCATTTTCTCACTTTGACTTAGTAGTTCGTCTCTACGAGAACTTTGCTCACGACTCGATGACAATGCAAATGGAACTGAAGAATTATCATTACAAATCTCAGGCATTCCTTGACAGTGAATGTCAAAACTAAGCCCTTGACTATGACCTCGGACAGAGTCCATCAAACGATCAATGAGTATTCTCGTGTCTGCCCGGACGGCTAGTCTTGCACTGGAGAGCAATTTGTCTAATGGAGTGTCTCTGAAAATGTTGCAGAAATCCTCGTACTGCACACAGGGAGTCCAAAAATAACAAAATCAATAATTAATAAACGGTTGTCAGATTCGTTTGATACGAAAACAAATGCAGTGTAGGTATGGTAGTTTGGTATTAACTGGTACCTGACACAGTGTAGAGAGGAACTGTACTATCAACAGGAGCTCGTGTTCTGTCCATTTACTTGAGTTGAGCCAATTTGTTAATCGATTTAGAAGGTCGACTCGTTTACACAGGTCTTGGGTTGGGATGAGTTCATGGTCTAATTTCCTTTGAAGGCATTGCAGAGCTCTGATTCGGATCTCAACGATGTCATGACCTGAGAGCATTAAATCAAAGCATGAATTAAATGAAAATAAAATGAAGAGGTAAATTAGTAGTCGCACGCAGAGGTTAAAGACAGAATGAATATGAGAATATCTTTATCAATTCCTTTCCCTTGCAGTTCAACAACAACATGGGTATGTGAAACCATACAGGGAAACCTCCGTCCACTTGCACTTGAGTGAGGCAATCACTTCAGGAGTCGATCTAATATTAACATTATAACTGTTTAATAAAAATATTTAAAATTAAAAATGCATTAGCAAACCAACTATCCCATCTTCCCCTCCCAGTTGTGACCGTTTTCTATCATTATCATTCCCAAGCAGGTCAGTGGGTCAGTCTAGGATATGTTGCACATTTAATTTCTTGGAATTATTATCTAATTCATATTTAATTGTTTGGGCCAAACGATTAACAAAATATAACCAAACCATAAAATCATTGTTCAATGTGTTCACAACTTCAACTTACCCAAAGTAGAAATCAGGTCATTTATTGTCTGTTCCTGTTCATGTCCTTCCTCCATGATAGCTGTACCCATCGTCATGCTTTTGCTATGTCCATTCAAAACTTTGGTGTCCATCATGACGTGTCCACCGGAATGTTATACACCTATATCACAAAATAGACAATAAGGAATCGATCCGTCCCGTTAAATTGCTTTTCTTCCAACGTTTATCCTTTATTAAATCAACACTACTCCTAAATACAAAGGGAATCAGCCAGAGTCCACACATGTGTATGTGTATGTCCGTCCGTCCGTCCACGTACAGTACAAATATTGATAGGACAAGATTTCGTCGCCCACGTATACGGCGTACTTTCGGACACGAACGAAACGACGAAAGGCAAAAGGATAAGGAATGAATCAATTTTATACCTATAAATTAAATAAATGGGTTTTTGTATGTCATATGTGACACTCACGCGATTTTCACCGATTTTCCTGTCCTCCGTTACTCGTCTTCTTTCTCTCGGTTGGAGTCCACAGAATTGCACAAAAACCGAATGCCCGGGTAGTACTAGCCAGTAATAAAATAATTTGTCCTCGTCAGTGCCTGTCACGAAACGAACACGGACTACTTCTACATGGATGCCACGGAAATAATCTAAATCAGATAAAACGGACGACGGGCAACAGGCGAACACTTCTTCCTCCGAAAAACTCGACAAAAAAAATGAGAAATCGACAAATCGAAATCGACCCGAATTCGTGTAAACAAAATAATTTGACTTCGGACTTTTTTTGGAATCAAAAATATTTGAATTTTTCTAACTCGCGCTCCGTTTCCGCGCGAAGTGGGTCAACGGCCGGCGGCCGGTTGGAAAATATGGGGCAAGTTGATACGTAAGAATACCAAGAAAATTTACAAGGTGATCCAAAAGTGGTATTTTTTGGGCCACCCTGTATATGGTGGGTTCGAATCCCTCAGACTGACATATTGTGTTTGTGGCGTGATTTAACCTAACTACTTCACTTTCAATTAAATTATGTGAGCGACAAAGAGTGAACAAAAGTCTAATATCCAGTTCTTTTAACGAAAATATTTTTATTACTCTGATGATACCCGGGTCCCTGGATGATACCGATACTGAACTTATTTTATTTGCGTCATCAAAAACATTTTTCATACAATATGAATAATTTACCACATGAATGTTTGGTTCTTGTATAAGAATTATAAATTTTAGTCAACCTCATGGACTTGAGAGTTTTTTTTTATCTAATGTTCTAATGTATTGATTATAATTAATCCAAGATATAAGATGTACGAAAATTAATTAGTCAATCTCAATAATATCATGGATCTAAAAATGAATGCACACATTTTCTTTGAAAAATTGTTTCAGGTTTAGTTATAGTGTTCTGCACAAATTTACATCAAATTCCGGTGAAGCTTTCCGAGAAAGTACTACCAGCGCGCAGCGTTCTACTCATAAATCCTGGACAAATAAACCTCAAGGATAAAGTATCAATTGACAATAGTGTATTATTTATTTCATTTCATTAACAAATAATTCAGCCAAATCTTCGTCGAAGTTTAATTTACAAAATGTTAATCTTTAACTGTTAACCTATGTACACGAATCTCCTTCCTTCAAACTGACCACATTGACTGCGATTCTTGCAATAAGTGCTGCCCTTTTATCCAGCGACATCACATGTTTCCAAGCTCCGTGTAAAATACTACGAGAAATACCAGGGCCAGTCGTTTCACTCCAACCATGTTCATGAACCAAGTGATCAGGTACATGGATTACAAAAATAAATGTGGCTGACTTGTCAAATGCCATAAAATTGTCACAAAATGAATGAAAAATCATAAGATAATCTTCTCTCTTAATATTGTCTGGTTCATAAACGATAACACTTTTCCCAGCGCTCGCCAAATATTTCTCCAAATCATTATTTATTTCAGTCAAGGTTGAAAATCGGTCCCAGTATTCAGAATGAATTTCTTTCGTAGCTGCACCATCCCTGCCATGTGCTGCGTTTACGATTTTCGCAAGTTTTCTGGCAAAGCAATTACCAAAATCTTCTATTGATGGCGGAACCAGAAGAACAATAGCTGCCGGACGAGCTGTTCCATGCTCCATAGTATGGAGAATTCCAGAATATAATTCAATCCATGTTTCAGGGAATTGGGACTTGACCTCAGATTTTAATGATTTTATCGAATTTCGAAAATCTGAGACTTTATCGTCAGGGTCAACTTGATTCGACATTTGGACATTTGATTCCTCAATTGTAATCACGCCATCTTGAATCCCGTAATCCTGGCCAACTTGCGGATCTGGTTTTAACATTTGGGTTCGTAATCCCGAAAACTGACTCAAAATTTTACTCTCTACAGATTTTAATTCTTTATGAACATTTGTTTTAAGGTCTGAAATTTCTAAAAGGAGTTTTATAGTCGAGTCTCTGTGTTCTGACTCCAAGACGTCTATCCGGTGTTGGTAGGAATCGTGAATTTGTTGGATTACCCACAATTGACACAAAAATATCGGAATGACGAAAAGCCCGATTCCAAAATAAAATTGTGTTTTGCTTAGAGATTTCTTGGAATTACTCGTCGAAAGTGCCTTAATTTGTGCATCTAGGTGCGAGATATCCTGTGTCTGCCCATTTTCGGTTGGCGTCTGGACAGGATTTTGTGCACCACTGAAAGCATTATGTCCATTCGAAATTCCGGTTCCACAAGGACCAAGGACACCACGGTTTCGATTCTTTCTTGGGGTTGGTTGTGGTCTCCCTGACCGAGGATAAGGCGGTTGCAGAATTCCTGAAGATCCAACTTCATACTCTTGAGGAAATTGGTCTTGACTCAGATTATGAGAAGTATCTCCACACTGGCTATCCCCATCACTACTGTAGATTCCCTCTTCCTCAGGATAATCGACAGAATTCGTCGACGTCATCAGTTCAGCTGAAATAATTGAAACGAAAGGTATCAAATATCAGTTCTACAATTTTTACGTGTACTTCACAAGTTGCGTTTCGTAATAAATAACACGAGAGTGTAAGTTACAAATAGAAAGAATTTATCTCATAAAGTACATAAGAGGTAATGCTCTCATTTTCATTCTCCGTTGTTCCAGAATCCAGATTCGAGATAAAAGAATTCAAGAGTTGCGTCAGATTTTTGCTTTTAAACCAAAAATATGAATTTAAAAAAAAACAGAAATATTATTTGAATAGGATGATTTAATAGACGTCAGTCGGAGCCTTTACTGATGAGACGTATGGTAAAAAAAACTGTTAATTTTTTATGTTAAACATAATAAAAAATTTAAATGTATGGTGGATTCCAATTATCAAAAGTTTAGTAGTTCTTACTGGGTACTTTATGTCAGGGAATCAATCTAAAGAGAAATCTCTTTTCATATTCCCTGCTTTATGTATTTATTATGTGCCTTTATGTATCGATAAGATTCGCCCATATTATGATGGTATGCAAAACAGAAATTTTGATACAAAGTATATAATCGTAATCGTAAGCATTTGCAAATATGTTTTTGCTTTAGTTGTGGGTTAAAATATGAACATGGTAACTTGGAATCTTTTAACTTTTCGAATCGAAGATGTGAAAATTTGAAAAATTGAAATGGCATCGACGATTAATTTTATACATGTCTGAATTTGAGATCCTGAAAATTGTGGTCTTCCTCTACCGGACTCTACCCCTTTCTGATTAAATTAACAATTAATTACCCTCTATTCGAATTTAGTGTGCAATGTGTTCGCAAAACACAAGATGAAATAGTAATTTCACTTTCACAATGTACTACGACTATTGTCTACATTGTGGACCGTCATGTCAACAAGTCAACTAATCTTATGTCGGAATTACACAATAAAATATTTTCAATGTTAATGCAATATCTTAGAATTTAATCAAAAATTCAGTTAGTAATTACCTTAATTCAAGCAGCCAATACTTTGTGTAAACCCAAAGGAATTCTGAAATTCAAAGAAAATTGAACTCGTTTCTGTTTTTATCACAAACACAGTAATTCAAAAAAAACTTGAGTTATAAATCGCAAATTGCAGTTTCTGTGTGTGATTCACAAAAATCAATCTATTCCTAATTTAATTTCACTCAAGACTTTATGTGTGTAAATCTAAAATGACTTCATTTATTTTTTTATGACGCCGTACCGATTAATAAATCTGACTAATCTACTAATGTAGATAGTTGTAGTTGGTCTTGTATTCTGGGTATGTTACGAATACGTTTATAATATTTGTCTATAAGCTTGAAGTAGTTGAACTTGGAATGGAATGAACACTAAAACGGATGTAGAAAAGTTTATTTTATGATAAAAAGGTCATTTCAGCCAACTGCACCACCGCACCTCAGGCCACAGACGGGATTTTATAATGTTAGTTTAGGTGCACATGTGTGCATGTGTGTTAAAATTAAAATTCTGAGGAATTATGTGTCATCCTATTTATATTCCTTTGCTTTGGGTTTCTGTTGAGCCGTCATCTGTCTCTTGAACTCGTTTTGATAATCCTGTTCAATACATATAATATTGCGACTTGCATTGCACAAATTAAATACACGTCTCATTCCAGTTCAACTAACCAGCAATTCAATAACAAAACAACCTTGAGAAAGTTGCAATTAAGTATTAAAATTACTACATACAGCAATCAATAGCGTGAAGGTGAACTGGACGAAGACAAACACTTTTTGTGTAAGTCAGAATTCTTCAATTCTTTACTTAGAAAATTTTCTACGGGATTTTTCAATTCTTACGCTCATATACAAATAGACTTGCAAACTATTCTAAAATTCGCTATCCGATTCCTCAAGTTTCAATTTGTGTATGGCCCATAAGGTAGAAAATTAAAAAAAAATATTACGTAATGTAATACAATCAATCTTACACCGTAACGCCTGTAATAATGAAATTATGGGAAGCAATAATTCAATTAGCAAGGCTCGCCATAAAATTAGCCTATTAGCGAAAATTTGGCTCTGGAAATCGTGCAATAATGTACGCATACGTAATTAGAATCCTGCGTACATACAACGTACACGAAAACCATGCTGCATTTATTTACTGGTGCACTATTAATGAAGTACACAGAACTTTAGCGTGAAGTTGTACAAATACAAATACTAATACACTACAACTACGTCTGGAATGTAAGGCACACGATGACCATAACAGCGTGGTGAACGCAGATCTTGATCTATCAAAATAGAATGTGCCGTAAAAAGGAAATAAGTAAATGACACTCAATTCTTCAGCAGTATCCAAGTGACATTAATCGGAACTTCGTGAATATGAATAGAGTAAAGTCTTTGTGTATTGTTCAGATTCAGATTCAGATTTCACAACCAATTCAACAGGATACATGAAAATTCATGTATGTGTAATGTTTATTGATACTTCTATGCATGTAGATCTTTTATTCACCACCAAAAGTTTTCCAATTTAATAAAAATACACGTACATTCTCATTATATCATTTTACCGGAAATTAAATATTATTCTCTTACGTGATTCCGACGGCTTTGAGTTTCTGTTATTGTAATGTTCCTACAAAATATAATTAGCTAAATTGAGTCTATTGTAATACCCCTTGTAAATCTGGTCATTACGTGTACTTTGTACAATTTATTAAGAAAAAATAACATTGTGTGCTACTCTGTATGAGTATGTGGAAAAATATTTTAGGTCACTAACCACTCACCGTCTGCGCCCCTTGAATAATTCTGATTCTTTTGGTTCAGGACTTCTTGTTAACATATGTATAAGTGTTATACCATACCCTTAGTATCTTTTAGGCAACAATACATAAGTACCCAAGAAATAATCCTTGAACCTTTCAAACTGACCTTTTTTGTTTCTTTCAAGCTAAGCCTTTGCCTTTCCTTCCGAATTATCAAAAATAAACACCCAAGTACACAACCCAATTTTCTTGAACCAAAATGTAATGTAACACAAAACGTTTTTGTTCAAGAAAATGTAACATCACGTGACTCGTATAATTTTTAGAGAGCTATTAATAAATTAACACGTATTTATTTATAATTTTGTAGCTTTTATGTTCAGTTCCACTTTGCTCTTCAGCGTGAACCAAGTTTTGTAATTTTCTTATACTTACAGTTTACTTCACAACTCAGGGACGACTCATTTTGATTCAAAAATTGGACATTTTAAATTGACATGGCCGCAGAATTGGAGAAAGATGTGGACGGTGACGATTCTGTCACGAGGAACGGTGCGGGTGCGGGAGTTGGAGCTGATGCCACCCCAAGTCCTGATTCTGGAGATAATGTTGAAGTTTCGACTGAGACCGTTAGCACGAAATCGTCACATTGTAGAAAAATAGCATTTTTACTTTGTGTCACTATTCTGGTTGCAGTCGCATTGGACTACTTCCATTTCAGGAGAGACTGTGACTGCAATATTCCTGTTGAAGAGAAAATCAAGCGTAAGAACTTTTTTGTTTGCGTAAGAATGATTACACTTTTGATTTTAAAATATCAAGGAGCAGGGCTATCTTTAAAATTAAACACTATCCCAATTTTTTGAGATTAAATACACTTTAATTATCATACATAACAGATTGTCACAATTAACTCAAGTCACACGTTTATGTGCCGCTCATTGTCAGTGGGAATGCATGCAATAATTAGGACCATCGATGCAAAAATACAAAAATCACGTATTTGTTGTCTTGTGCAGTATTACTGTACTTTAAATGCACCATTTCCGTGTAAAATTAAACTCAAATACTTTAACACTTGAAGTTAGAGGGAATGTAAGGTCAACCTGTGAATTCGGCTTAATTAGTACATGCGAAAGTATTGTTATGACGTATTCTCAAATTTTTAATTTATTTTCGACGGTCCATTTTATTCAGGCTGGAATTCCCTTAAACTTGACCTGAAACGTGAAGTATTTGGACAACACATTGGAGTTGACGGTACCCTTCGAGCACTTTACGCTCACGTGACGGACCCAAATCCAAACAAAGCTTTGGTCCTTTCGTTCCACGGATGGCTTGGAAGTGGAAAAACATTTGTCTCTCAATTAATCGCAAAACATTTCTACGAGAAAGGACTGGAGAGTCCACACGTCAAATCATTCATTGGCCCTAGACATTTTCTACTCGACCCAACCAAATTAAAATTCAATCAGGTATGTGTGATTTAGCTCCCTACTATCAATAATGGTGCATCCCTGTTGTGATTTAAATTTTTTGAAATATTATGTACCTACCTATTTCAGGATAAATTGGCCAAGATCATTGAGAGCACCGTCAGGCAATGTGAGCGGAGCTTGTTCATCTTTGATGAAGTTGATAAAATGCCGGCAGAGATCTTTGACGTTTTAGTGCCGTTTCTGGACCATCATGGGACGATTGATGGCGTTAGCTACAGATCAGCCATTTTTATTTTCCTCAGTAACACAGGAGGCGATGAAATTAATAGAATTACGGCGGATCAATTGATTAGCGGAAAGCAAAGAGAGGCCTTGAGTTTGTATGATTTTCGTCAAGCTGGAGCTGCTGGGGCCTTCACAGAAAATGGTAAAAAACCAAAGCGATTCCTTGCATTTTTGGGACATTTTTGTGTTACGTGCATTTTTCTACACTTTGTATTATCGATTAACAACTTCGTTAGCTTGATAAAAATTATGTATATTTTTCGTTTCCCTTTTAACCTTATTCTATCATGAATTTAAAAAAATATCTGTTTTCCAGGTGGATTATTCAAAGCTCACATGATTACTCAGCGTTTGGTTGACCATTTTGTTCCATTTCTACCACTTCAGAGGGAACACGTGATTTTATGTGCTAAACGGGAGATGAAGCGCAGGAATGTACTTTTTATTGACCCAGAGTAAGTTCAAATTCAAACTTAATATTGCCAGACCATTTCACATCTCCTCATCTCCTCTGATAAATCTATCTCTCGAGTGGATATTGGGATGTGATTATCTCCTAATAAGATAAGACGCTTTAGTGTACTCGACTATGGTTTCTATATCCCGTAACTTTAATAAGGGCGTCGTATTCGTATCATTGATACGGGTTTAGCATTTGCCCCTGTCGGTTCGCTGTAGTGGGATTCGATTCCCTGGCCAGGTGAGGATTCGATCTCTTTGGCAGATCATACATGATCGGCGATTGTTTCTAGAAGGATAAGAATTATCAAAGAGTATTCACACATTAAGGTTAAACGAAACACCTCGATGATTCCTCCATGGATTTTTTTAAAATTTGATGATTGATTCCTCCTGAAATTGGTACCTACAATTATACCCACTTTCGGATGGAAATCTCCGAAACCTTGGTGTTTTGATTTTAGAAAAAGACTATTTTAAATATACAGTAGTTGTTCACAGATGTTAGACTTTGAACACAATATTGACATATGCTACAAAAGATACACAATACTGGCGATTTTAATTATCCATCCATGTGTGTGTTATTTTTAATACTTTCGTGTTGTTTCTTTAGGAAAATTGCTGACCGCGTTCCATTCACAAAATATGACGATATGGTGTATTTCGCTGGAGATGGGTGCAAGAACATTGTCTCACACGTCGGATATTTTGTCCATTCTTCTGAGTCAATTTTTAATGACGAATTGTGAGAGAAAGAGTGAAGATTTGATTTTGTGTTTTGTTTAATTTTAATTTTTTAGTTTTTCCTGACTGACGAATATTTTCATTTTATTTCTTACATTGTGTTATTTGCCTCTTTGTAATGTCTGCGCTGTGGACTTGTGTAATGTAAAATTGTGCTATTTATTCATAAACCCCTTGTTGTGTAATATTAATTAAGAAATCAAGTGCAAATTGAGGAAATGACTGTAACAATTTTTGAGAATTTAATCATCCTGAGGGATATTTGGAACAACATGAGATATTAACGAGATTTGAATAAATCAGTACAAATTAATAAATGGTCTGAGATATTCATTTGAATAGCTACTGACATTTAATAGACGTTCCTATCGTTGGTTATTATTATACTAAATTTTCTAGTCCTCAAAATCTACAACACAGACGTTAGGTGATCAGAGAGAACGAGAACTCCCTCGTCTAAACTTTTCTATATACTAGAGATTTGAATACATCGGTTGACACATTTTGAGGTGCATTTAATAATTCAAAATATTGTGCTAAAATAACTTTACTGCAATAATTCCCCATACCAGGCAAATATTAGTCTGGAGTATTGAAGAGCAATTAAATAAATGCCAAAGGAATTCGTCAGTTGTAGCTTGAAGACAAAGTAAAAAATAGACATTTTAAATTGACATTGTCCTTAAAATGGTGTGGAGTCGGTGATGTAATTCCATAAAAGTCCTGATAGTTGTTAGTTAACGCACGCGTAAAGTTTTTGTTACAATAATAGTAGCTTTACTTTTATCACTATTTTGTTTCGAAATGAACCGGACTACTTCTATTTCAGGAGTGATTATTGTCATTGTCACTGCAGTGTTCCTGTTTCAGAGAAAATCAAATGTCAGATCATTTTGGTTTGCTTAAAAATGAAAATGACAAAAAGTATACGTATTTAATGAAAAGAATTTGAAAATGAAATTCACTCTCTTTCTTTTTCACAAATTCACATGAAAACCACTGTGCATGTATAGTTGGATTTCTTACCAATGGCCCAGTTGCTTTCATTGTGTGTAGTGTACACGGGATTAGAACTATGCATTCAAAAACACAAATAAGATAACTATGTTGTCTTTAAAATGTGTGGTGCAATTTCTGAATAACAGGTACGTAGTACATTGAACAGTCGAACCTCTCGAATGCACTCATTGAAACGATTTTTTACATTTGCATGTCTGTAGTAACTAAAAAGTTTATATAAAAATACCAAAATTCTTTTTTATATATGTATATGTAATATTTAATTGTTGTCGTGAGATGTGCCGTGCGCCAATTAGAAAGTGATTGATGGCAATTTTAACATCCTGCGATTCATCCATTGTATAGTTGATATAAATTTTCCTAATTATAATCGATTTTATCACATACATTTGTAAATGCAAGATGGGAATGTATTCCAGTAGCCTGCAAGGGAAATGTCAATATATTATTGTGGAACTGTTTATTCGTTCAAATTCACGATATCTGTTGTTTGTGGAATTATTGTGTGAGAGTGAGTCGCGTTGAATTGAAATTGTGAGACAATAGTCTGACCATAAACATTTTCGCGATAGCCACTGTAATGGAGAAATCTCCGAGTGGAGAAAAATTCCTTCCTTCAGATCGCAAAATTTCATGTCTCACCACCGCTGAGGCAGTGACAGCATGATTATGCTGTGTCAGTGGGTTAACTCTTTATAAGCCACTAATTATCATTGAACTGTATAACCTCCTAGCAAGTGAAAATACACAGTTGAGTTTGTAATGAATATATTTGTGAAACAGAATTTCTTAGATAATTTTTATTAAATCTTAGAAAATTTATAACAATGATTTAATTTTCGCGAAGAAACTTTTCTTGGGCGGTCGAGTTGGTGGTGGTTTTGGAGTAGTCGATTTGGAACATGTGTACGTCGTACAAAGGGTGTCCCCATTTGTTGGGTCACAGAGGCAGTTATTACAATCTGTCACGTATTTCCTTCCACGCGGGCATTGATCTACAGAATCATAAAATAAATACTATAATTTGTTCATGGATTTTGGAAATCAAGTTTATTTTGAAAAGCATGGGACGGGATGGGGAGGGGCTTTTTCACTTCTTGACTTTTAGAGTGATCTTATCAAATGGTGACCAACCATTTACAACTTACAACCACCAATCTAAGAAAATTGTATATAGATGAAGACAAATCATTCAATTTTGAAATCGGCCTTAAATTATCCTATTGCTTTTTGGGGGCATTCGTATTCTGGAGTTTATTTTGTAATTTTACAAATTAGCAATTTCACCTGGAATAGAAGTGGCTGTTTCTGAGCAGCTTGTGGCTTTCGTCATAGTTGGTTTTGCGGGTTCCGTTACTTTTCGCTTGTCTCGTTCACTCTCTACAAACAAAACTAATTAACTGTGTATTATCAAGAAGTATCAGAATAGACAGTGTCAACAAAATGCAATCTGTTCAATATTATGCATTACTTGAAATTTTATTATATAAACATAGCAGCATTATCATTCGCTTGTGATTTTGATTTGGAAATACATTTTCACTCATGTCAACGTTCTAAGCTTGTAAGTTTATTGATTATCTTACATTTTAGACACAAATGATTGGGCTATACGATGGGCGTGGTTATTAAAATGATAACCATCTCTATAAAAACACTCTGAAATCTTCCAAGACATATTTGGTCAAGGGGTAGAATTTAGCATATATCTGATGAAGAATGATTCTCTAATATCTGACACGTTTTTTCTTACCATATTCCACATTTTTAGAACCAGAATTTTGTGGATCCGTATTTCTCTTAAGTAAATCTTCTGTAATCACAGGTGGTATAGCAGATTGAATGCTTCCATTTATTGTTGTCGTCATAAAAGTCAATATTATGGTACTAAAAATCACGAAAGCAATTGAAAGCCTCATTTTTATATTTTCTAGTACAAGATTATAGATAAGTGTTTACTCCTATGTCTGCTATTCTGTTGTATTTTCGTATACCCTCCCAATTAGCTCAATCCCTTCACACTAACTTCCAGAAGACGTGAAGATATGAATAAAATCAAAATCATTAGTTGTTTGGTTTTCCTCACTCTGATTTTAATTGATTTAATTACCATTACTTGAATGATGAGTTTGGATCTAATCGACCGGACGTTTGCGGTTTCTAAAAAGTCTTGGGATTTTATATGTCTTATATTTATATTTTTTTTTAATTGTAATCAATACCAATCGTTTTCGTTACTCATTAAATGGGATTAAAATATGCATAACGTGTGTTGTACTCAGAGTTCAGGGATTCAAAGTAGCTGTGAGCATATAGATTTATTAACTACAACCAACAAAAGGTATTGTGTAGTGGTAATCCTGGCTTTAATAATTTTATTCAAGTAGTTCGTGAAAATACTTTACTGAGGAGGATATATGATTTCATTTATGCTCTACCGTTTCTTACATGGCACAACACGATGTTTACTCTAATGTTAAATCTGATTTCTTTTTAGTTAGAATGTTGTCAAGTTTTTCTGTAAGGAGTACTGCTGGAATTAGTTCCTTACATTCAATTTGAAATTACAACTTAGAGTCGCTCGTAAAATCCAATGTTTCAATCTAAATACACTTTATGTTTGAAAGGTAACAAACAATTTATTAAACAAAAAAAAGTTACATATTCGATCGTGTCATTCGTGAAATTATGATTAAAATCTATTTACTCCTAATTAAAAATAAACATATTGAAAGAAATAGTAACTAACTAGGTCTTCGCAAGGTGCTCATAAACGATAAAATCATACGACGGAAACTATGCTGTGTGTGGTTTGAGCCTTCAACTGCGGCAGGCAATGCTTGTGGAGTAGCAATTGAACAAATCGTACATGAATCTTATGGCTTTAGAGAAAATCTTCCTACCCCATCCCCCCTAATCCTAAAGAAATTGTAACTCGTTCCATAAAAACATTTGGTTTATTTTCTGGTTTTTTATTGTGAAGAACAATATTTGATCGCAATTTGTATTTCTGGTGAGTCAATTGACTCGAGTCTCTCTGCAATCGTGTGTTCATCCATTCCAGGAGGATCAAACATAAGAATCTTTGAAGCCTCTTTTCTGAGTGCCATGATTTCACTCAAGTCTTGTTGAACAGCAATTTTCTCTGATGCTGAGCGTTTCTTTTCCCTCAAATTCTGTGCCACTCTTGTGAGAGTATTTCTTAAGAGTGCATTCTGGAGGAAGTAGAGCAGTCGACCTGTTCCAAAATCCATCATAACCAAAATTATTCCAAAAACACTTTGGAATATTATGCAAAGTGATACTTAAGAAAGGACTTCCGTTTCTGGAAGGTTTTAAGGGGAAAACCAATGGGAGAGAATATTAAGGAAATACGGGGTATCACAAGGTTTCATAACAGTACACGTTTTGAATAAAATGATGAAGATTTACCGTAAAAATCCAAATAGAACCCCAGACACCATTGCCCATGCCTAATCAATGTAAAGATTTTAAAAAACTCATATAACCATAGCATGTATGGGTTAAATGGGTTTTGGATTTTGAGGGTAAATTAAGTCGTCTGGAAAATAAAAAATGTCAAACGCACGCACCATTTCAGGTGAGGATGGGCTTTAGGGGTGTGCCTTTTTACCCAATGGGTGAAATCGAATGGTAACGGTAGGTAACGGTAATGCCATTATTCCTTTTTGCTCCAGAAAAGGTTTTGAAAGTGGGAAGGTGTGTACAAGTCAAGTCAATCACTCCCTAGGTATGTAGGTGTCACTAGGTGTAAACAGTTTTTCAAAATTTTAATAACTTCGATATGGAACGAATTTCAAAAAAATTGTGGACGAAAATGTAGCCTGGTTTGCACAAACCTCTGTAACTGCTGTACCCAGCCCAAAATGTGCTCATCAAACTCAAGGCTTTTTTGACCAGAATGATCTGACGTTTCACAAGTCGTATCCTGGTGGCAGCATCTGGGACCAAAGATGCGGATATCATGTAATCAATCCTTTGTATCATATCATATTCAGCTCTGTACACAAATGCATGGTTGGGATGAAGCGTTGGCCCTTGATGTCTTTTTAAATAACCTTCCAATTCATCTAAGGATTTTTCCGTGTAGCCCTTTGGAATTGTATCTAATTCATCTTTAATCCCATTTATCAGATTGGAAATATATTCTTCAGTTTTATTTATCCCACAGGCTGAATTGTTACAAATCCAAGGGGAAGTCTTGTTCGATGTACTAGACGGTAACAAGTAACCACGATTACAAGTCGTGCAAGTGACGGCTGAGAAAAATGTTCCTAATTCAGTCGGGTCTGAACACCTTGGACAAGTACAAGTGAAATAGTAGAGGCTGGACAAATAATTGTGACGTTCTTGTGAGGTCAAAGATAGGTCAGTGTATGTGGTCAGCAAGGGTTGACCAGCCTTAATGGGCACAATGGCCCTTACGTGTAAATCACCACTGCTTTGAACAACTCTGTATGTGTTTGGAGAACAACAGTGGCAAATCATACAGCCGAGTACGTATAAATGTGTACCACACCTGAAATCAGTACAAAAAATTGTGACTGAGAATTGAAAATAAAAACTACAAGTTTCAAATGAACAGGTAACTATAATTTTAGGGCTTACTTTGGAGCTTTTCCCGGTGAAGCAAAATCGGCACCTCCCATGGCATTTGTATTAATGACACCGGAAACGTATTTTACTTCATTTACGTCAAACGTAGAGTTTTGACCACAACTGTTTAGAACAAACTCAATAGCTGCATGGATAAAAAGTGACTCCATCAAATTATTAGACCGTTCTTCGTCATGACTCTCAAAACGTTTAAATTCTTCCCATTTGGTTGGGTTTGTGGTTTTTAAGAGTAGACATCGTAGAATGAACAAGCATTCATATTGTTGGTTATGTACGAATGGTGGAATTTTTTGGGCTGTGAAGATTGGGCATTCCAGGTTTGCGTGGATGGGCTCCTGAAACAAATTGAACAAAAATTGTAATTATGTGTTGAAGCTATAATTTACAATACCTCAAAATGATTCCCTGAAAATTAATCTGTGTACTAGCGAAGTAGTACTAGGATGCATGTAAAATTTGGGCATCACTTGCGGTAATTACCTTGTCGGTCTATTCAGACTATTCTCCATACCCATTTCTCAAATATCACTTCTCACTCTTCGCTTCCGATGCCACACAACATACAAGTTCAACCCGAACGATTTATTATCAAAATTGGTTGCGAAAATACGGAGTGAGAATGCGAAAATGACTTTGACAAATAGTTCTTCCTAGAACTCTTACAGAGACAGTTCTTTTTTTTTGTCACGACAAGACTGACGAGAACACAAAGGCCAAAATTAGAATGGGTTGGCTATGTATGTCTCCCGAAAAGCTAAATGCTTTGTGTGAATTGGAATATGTTAGGAATTGGAAATTACGATTTGCCAGGCGGGCACGTGTAAATCGTTTTTTTTTCTTAAATAAGTACAAAATAGAGACACAATTTAACATAGATACTCAATAAACATGAACAGTGTTCGGCAGACCTGAATACAAGGAAATCTATATAATTACAACCTTCTGATTGTAATATCATTCAATTATCTGACACAATTTATGATTCGAATGACAGGTAAATCAGTATTAAATAGTTTAGACACTGATCAAAGTCCAAAATATTTCAAAACGTTAACAATATTGGATCTGCTGTGAATAAAGTTATATTAATACTTGCTTGTAAAATAAACCCCGGCGTTAGTAAACGAATTGTGATATATGTTCTACAGAATTTTTCAAACGTGAATACCTAGGTAATTACACAATAATCGAAGTGACGAGTATTGAGTTGGTACTGGTTTACAGAAAGCGTTATTCAAAAATATTGAACTCGTAAGATATCCTGATATCCTAAACCCTAGCGAGTAAGTATCAATCAGCGCCAGCACATTACAATTTATAATGATCTGGTCACGCAAGTTTATGGTCGCTAATATTTTGTTTGCTGTCTTCATTATTACACGCATGTTTGCTCTTATTATTGACATATTGTCGCATAACATCCCATTTTCAGCAATATTTTAGGTCACACAATAATCCAATCACCCAAAAGGAAATCAATCAACTGTATTATATATCGTCTAATTCTTAAAAGTTTCGATAGATTGAACGGTATGACATTACACAAAACAGAGTTAGCAGATTCAATGTGTACTATGCATAAAACAATGTCTTGTATATTGTGTGCATTTTAGATTTCCTCAGAAAATTATGTTACGACTATTTTTCAAAAAAGATTTATAATGTTGAAAAGTTGCAAGTACGAGTCGTGAAGTCAAACTATTTCTTGGTCTCAGGTCGTTGGGAAACTAAGGGGTACATTATATAGGATTTCGGTTAAACGCACTTTCACCATAATAGACAAAAGTTAAACATAATTTCCATAACTCTTGAATTGAAAATTTTGGATTTTATCAACGATATTTTGGGTTACAAATATTTTCAACAAATTTTCAAATGTCGGGAAGCTACGGACTTTGGGATTGTAATCCGACATTATGAAATTAATAGTAGAATCAGTGAATGATAATATTTATTTTACCTTCTCACAAGCTTCACTACAAAGTGGCCACCCACATTTTGAGCAAGAGTACACTTGGCCACTTCTAAGAATACTATGACACCCTAAACAAATTGAGTGTGACACGTCCGCTGCTTTTCCACTTGGACCGGCCATAATCGGTTTTTCTCTCAAGACAACTTCTCCCTGTGCAATATCACGAGTAGCCACAAGTTCATTCCCTCTCACAGGATCCCAACCAAATGTCACAGGGAAACAATTATGTTTGTGTACTTTCCAGTCCAATTTTTGATGTTCTTTACTACAATAATTATTATTTTTACAATTTCCACACTTAAACTTTCCAGTCTTGTCACAAATCGAACATGGCTTTGTGAGTTCCTCCATTTTGTGCCGTGTTGTTGTGTGTGCACGGATCACAATCTGAATCTAAAATGCTTTTATAAAAAAACCACGGAACCCAAGAAAACAAGGAATCTCAAAACAGTAGCACTCTAATTATAAATAAAATGGAAGAAAATGTCACGGCCTGAAGAGTCCGGACTCTTCTCAAAACATTTAAGCTAAGATTTTGGCAATCAGTAGCAGCCAAAGCCAAAATTGGTCCATTTATTTACTGTACCACCTTGTTATACTATACGGTTTATTTTCCTCCCGTTGTTTCTGTTGTCTCGGTGGGACTGGCATCGCGGGCTGCTTGCAGAACATTTTCTTAATTAAAAGTACAGAATTTGTGTTCGGGTGCATTTTGTCTGTCCTACATATTGTACATATTGTATTGCATTGCATTTGCATTGCATCTCTGTCTAACAAAAGTCTGTCGTCTGAGTAAGATTGTTCAGCTTTGGAATTTGAGACGCTAAGATAAAGAAAAATGCTTACTTACTTGTCTGCCAGTTGAATTCATGGTCTCGTGAGTTTGGATTGGCACATTCCCAGATTTAAACGATATAAATTCATTTAATGTTTAACCCTGGTGACGATTCAGTGACAACGAACTAGATTTTTTTACAGTGTTGTCCGTAGGGCACCACACTTACAAGTCTCGAAGGGCCTATGATTTTTTTCGCCATATTTCGCCACGACCACATTTACCGACCATTTACCCTGGTGATCTTGGAGATATGTCATCTTGGCTTTCTTTTCGATAACACCCAGGTCCGGCTTAAATTCAAAAGGCGCTGTGTTTATTAACCACCCTGTAAACTTAACTAGGTTTGTCCTGTTGATCATTTGAAGTAGTACAAACAAGATTCGCTTTGTGGAAAATAGAGTTTTGGCGACTTCAGTGTTAATAGGTTGCACATGTGGCATCTAGAATAACTTTATCAAATGGGAATCTACTATACTCGTTATAAAAGACATTGATTAGTTTAAAATTAACGTTAATTTTGTCATCATCCTTTGATAGCGTAATGATTGTCTAGACTGCATAGGTAAATATGTATAAAGACTGGATGCGCCGTGCTATGTCCAATTAAAAATACTTTTGCTAATAAATTACTTCTCAAGAATGCAATGCACATTCACACATCAATTAAAAGTATACGATTTTCTATAGTGATTCGGTTCTGTTGTCTACTTTGGGTTTACTTGCCGGTGTAGTGTAACTGTGAAAGACGAAATGAGTCTAAAATTAGAATCCAGCCCAAATCAGTTTTGGTTCTAATTTTATCAAAAGTATATTCCCTTGGATTTTTCTAAAACGGGAAAGTTTGGAGTTGAGGACTTCGGGTGTGTAAAAACAATGAAAATTTTAGCCAGCAAAGTATACTCGTCTCATGCATGTCTCATTTATTCTGAGCTTAATCTTGACAACTATCGATTGAAATATTTCCCAAAAATTATTTTATTTTAACGATTTTTCAAACGTGTTGCACGTAATTTGAATAAGTTAGATGCTGGGAAATGTCAAAAATAAAAGACTCTTAAGCTTGAGCCCAATGATGATTTTATCTAAAAAAAATATTTCATTGTATATTAAGGGTGTTGTGATTAATCATTGACAACACAAGGCATTGAAGGCATGTCGCGGAAACTTAACCGCTGACGACAACGAAGCTGAACTTATGGCTTCCATTGATTCAGTTAGTTTCCGAGCCGCATAACGCTTTAAGTTTTATCCGTGCCATGAATTTTGTAAATCAGGTATATAGTGCAAATTTAAATTTAATTTTTTTTAAACTTGTTGATGTGTGTAGAACCCACCATAGCCACCCGTGCAGAAAAATCATAGTACATATAAATTGCTAGATAAATGTGAAGATTCTATTTATCAACATTACATTTGCATAATGGGATGACGAGATTTTAAATATTTCTTTTGTAAAAGTCAACGACAAATGTGCTCCATTTACTCATCATTCGCTGGTTCACTCCTCACAACCTCACAACTGTGATGTGATGAATAATTTTGACCTGTCATGTCACGTACCATATGACGATGGAGAAAGATGGAGGGCGACCACTCGGTCTAACGATAGATATTACTCGTCAGCTCATCTTCTGCCAGATATTTTTAGACATCAAGTCATAATGTGTCACTGAACGTTAAATTACGAAATGACAAGTGACATTTCCATTCGGCAAAGGAACCGCACTGTATAATTGCTAGTACGGTAGGAGGAGGCTCCTAATGGTTAGAGAAAAAAGTTTATTCAGAATGAGAACGGTTTTACATGTTAAAACGTTTGTACCGAGTTACAGTGAAACGAAGATTACAGGTTGAAGGCCTCACGAGATTTGAACTCTAAGAAATCATACTGATCAGTTCTTGCTCAGTTTCCATTCTTTCGTCATTGGATTGGTTCTGATTTTTTTGTTTTTAATTTGTCAAAATTAAATATGCACTGGCATAAACTGAGACACGTATATTGCAAGAGATGGTTAATTATCCTGTATAATAACTTTAAAATAACTGAACCCAGTTATAGAACCTAACCTAATAAATAATCAGGTCTACTCGAGGGATCTAATGATTTCTACATTGTCAATATCATGTGACTAAAAACCAACGAAATAACAGTGTGAACAATTTTATCGGAAAATCTCATTATTTCCAGTTTTAGACTTACAATGTGTGATCGGGGTGCCGTAAAGCAAAAGCTATTTTCCTCAAATTGGAAATAATTGTTAATAATTAGTTCGTTTACGATGTCCTCGTCGAAGAACAACGTGAATACAAAATTCTAGTATCGCCTACAAAAAAATAGTCGCTATCTCGTCGTATACGAGTGAAATTAAATTAAAAAAGATTTTTTTTTGCCCTACTGGGTTCCCGTGCCGTGCTTAGCGCACTATTTTAGCCGATTCACCAAAAATTCACCAAACAAATGTCATATTAATGAAAATAAATTCTTTTATTTCTTTTTTTATTTCTCATTAATTATTTTTGTCTAGTAATTTGAGCATTGACATGGCACAGTAAGAGTAACACATTAGCAGGTACACTTTTTGACTTACGTCACAACATAAGATAAAATCTTCGTTCTTTTTTTGTAATAATTTTGACCCTCATTTTTTCTTACCACCACCGATTATTATTCTCATCTACTCCACGTATATTCAATTGTGGGGATGAACTGCTGGTGGATGAGCATGAATTTTGGGGTTGGGATGTGTAATCAAATGAAGTCGTAAAGGCAGGGAGGTATGGTTCAATATCAACTGTTGATCTTTGATGAATTAAAACATTATTTGGGTTTGGGGAGGATGAAGAGGATGAAGTAGAGGTCACACGGGTCAAGGCCCTATCTGGTTGAATCTCCATCCGTCTTCCATGCATTTGCATCATACCAGTTGCGTCTGTCAGACTATTTGTGCTGCTTTTTCGATATTTTTGTGTCCCACTGTGGAAGAAATTGAGAAAATACAGTATTAGTTTAGATTTAAGACAACACCCATTTCTGACCTTATTAGAAAAAAAATCTTAAGCCAACGCAATGTCTAAATTCTATAACATACTCTATTGGCAAAATCAGTGTGGAACAGTTATGTCCTCGCATCCCACTCATCGTCAGATAATATTTTTTGAACCTTACGTTTTCGTTTTGTACCGATGATTTTGAAACCAAATTTTGACTTGGGTCGGTGACAAATTAATGGCGGCTGCCAATTGTTCTCTCTCAGGGGCTGACAAGTAACGTTGTTGTCGGAATTTTCGTTCTAATTCTACTGTCTGGACTTTATTAAACAAAATCCGACGTTTCCGTTTCTTTTTATCTTCTTTCTTTCCAGGTGTTTCCGCGTGATCAGTATTTCCGTCGCTACTACTTGCGGCGTAGTGCATACCGCTAGCAGATGAACACGTTGTGCTCGCAACAGAATCCTGTCTCGCAAGTTTTGCACGATTTTGATGGTGACGATGATGGGCTGTTAAAAAAATCCGTAAATTAATTGACACTTAATTAATTTGAACGATATTTCTCTTCGTACTTACCAAAATGAGGTTCACCATTGTGTCCACTAAACTCATCCTTTACAATCACAGATGCTCGAGACGACAGCTCCAGAATTTTATGTTCCCCAGCTTCCAGATTAGACCTGGTGATGTGATGAGAGTCATTTGTACTAGAATCAGCAGCAACTATATCAACAGGGCTCCTGTGTTCGCTAAAATTTGAATCGAAAAATTGGAAGCTGAAAAATCAGACACATACATATGATATGTCATATGTGGGGGTCATGGTTTCTGCATGGCCTGGCCAAGAATATTTACCTTGGATGAATTCCAGACGAAGAGTCATAGGATTCCTGCTTTTCAAGGCTCATTGGATGACCGTGCTCCAGATTATGGTGGAAATTGAATTCTGTTCAAAATTTTTTGATTTTATGTCATGAATTTGATTGATGATGATTTCAATTACAGGGTGGTTCATAACTTCCCAGTTTTTTCTCAAATTAATTTTGTGTGTTTACCTGCATCGGACACAAAGTGCATGGGTTGAATGATATTCCAATTGGGCAAAAAAATATTGTCTGCCGGGTGATGAATTATTTCGCCAGAGTCCAGCGTGGCATAATGGTGGGGTTGATGGAATGGACTGTGAAAAGCTCCGGCCATACTCCTGGGGACCGGATGGCGGTCAGCCGGGTGGGTCAAGTCCAATATGTCCCGCACATTGAACCCGGATGATTTGTTTGGCATATGTGGTGGCGGAATAGCATTTCCCATTTTATATTCCGCAGCGTGTCTGCATGAAGAAAGGTCGAAAAGCATTTCAAATTAAACATTAACATGAAAAATTCAATCTGTTTGGAATTGATTGTTCCTTCCCAATCTGGAATTTCTTTGTCCAACGTTTAACTCATTTGTTTACTGACAAAAAAAGATGGACTCTTAGAATGTAATGCATTGTAATTATAATTGACCTTCGACCATAACCACCTCATTTTTTAACCCAAACTCTATCATAAAGTTCTAGTACATATTTCGAAATTCAATTTTCCTATTAATTACAAGTGATATAAACTGAAGGTGCCCTTGAGAATAAAAACTAGCTAGTTAATTCAGCTTGCACTGGTCATCCTTATCATACATAAATTGATTTTAGTTAAATTTAAACAAATAATAATTTTAGATTATGAGGATAGGTTTTCCCCTGCCTGTTTCTGTGTATGCCAATTTTGTGTGTAATGTCTTTTTAGTACACACATCAAATGCAACAGCAGCGGATCACATTTTCACATTTATCAATTAATAATTTAAGAGATAAGAGTAAACATGGATCCTATAATAATTTGTTATTCGTTACGGATGGAATAAAAAATAATGCAAAAAAGTTCTCACTAACTAAAATGATTTGTTGGTCTGTCGGACGGACGGAGTGATAAATTGATTGATAAATGTTTCACTGTCCATGTCCATCCTGCCCACTAAATTGACAGGTAAGTTAGTGTAGGACTAGCACACGACATACATATAATTAGGAACGAGGATGGTGAAGGCGTGATTTGATGGGAGAATGAAACATTTATCACCATTTCAGACTGATTTGTAAATGTAAAAAAATGTAAATGGAAATTATAAATTGATAAATAATTTATTTATTGCGAAATTTCTTCAGTCCCGTGGAAAATGTTGCACACGGGACTGGGCGAGATGACCCAATGATGTCCGATAGAAATATCCAGGTTTCTGAACGAACTGACAATATTTTAGGAACTTTGGCTGGATTGAGCAACACAAATGACATCATTATGATTTGTAGCAAAATAAGTTTTAAAAGAGACCACGAGGTTCTAAAATATGGATCGTAGGTCCACGATGTTTCTTGGTGCTCCGGTTATATTAGGGTAATTCCCGAAATTGCCCGAGACAATTCGGATTTGCATTGGAATCAAAAATTTGAATTGACTAGTCAATTTCGATGCATTCGAAAGTTAAATCGTCGGAACCATTCATTAAGATGAAACATGCGTTCCACCACACACGAATTTTACACGACTGCCATTTAAGCCAAAATATATTCAGTTCAATGATGGCAGATCAAACTTTGGGATGTACTTGTGGCTATTCTGTATCTGTATTTCCTCTGCTACTAGGGTCTTAATTTTTTCCCCAAGTTTGAAAGATGGGTTCTCTCTAGTACTTTATATCATTTTCCACGCGAATCTCACATCTCACTGCGGATTTCGGATGACTTTATAAACATGTTATTATAAAATAGTCGGATTTCTACATAGAATATCAATAAGAACCGGGACGCCGAGGTGTTTGGGCCCCGTTGCATGTGCAGTGGTTAGACTTTCAAATTTTATTCTGCTGTCCAGTATAATAGGCAAATTATTTTTGGCTAATGTTCATAATGATAGGCGCACAGACAGACGGTATGATGATTTGTGCTTGCACGCAAAAATTACTTTCCAGTCAAATTGTGTTTTTGATAGACCGTGAATTCTGATTTCCATTTTGATTAAAATATCAAACTGGAAGTATTCGTATTATTAATAGTAAAAAACTTTTTGACAGTATGCGGTAGTGAAGTGAGCTTACGACAGATTCTGCAAAGATTCGTTGGTAGAAGAAAAAATTCTTACCGATAAATATTGTCATCATAGGTTGAGTCTAATATGGCTTGCCAAGATGGAAGTAATGGTTCATCTGAATGATATACACCGGGATAAATCCATTCGTCGTAGTGAGCGGAGCACATTTCATGGATTGTATGTCGACAAACGACTGACAAACCACGGACTGAATGATTTAAGGTTGGATTACGACTGCAATTATTTCTCCAGCTGCTCCTCATATACATTTTCTGATAATTATTGACTGACAATCATTTTATTTGATAACTTATCAATAATGGATATAAAATTCTCTACACCTACTTTACTTATTCTAAAATTATGGTGTGACTGATTTGTTCCGTTTAGGCAGAGCAACTTTGTAAAATAGTACTAGAAATTATGAGTGCTTACTAATAATTGTAAGTGCTACAGAGGTGTGTTATAATACTTGAGAGTTTGGGATGGGATGTTTTGCAAAAATTGTTGAAAATGTGCACAAATTGGTCACGATTTACAAACATGATGAAAATTCCTCAGAAACATAACAAGAACGGCTGACAAACAGGTCGCAGAAATTTCGAGTGCACTGTTATAATGAAACGGGTTCCATTATTTCCTCCGGCTAATATATCATTTCCTCCGGCTGATTCAGCAAATCCTCCGACAGATTTAGTGCATCTCCGGCTGATTTGATAATTCTCAGGCTAAATTAGTAAATCTCAGGCTAATTTAGTAAATCTCAGGCTAATTTAGTAAATCTCAGGCTAATCTAGTACTTCTCAGGCTAATTTAGTAAATCTCAGGCTAATTTAGTACTTCTCCGGCT
>JAQIXO010000121.1:0-37706 GCA_034700305.1 Protaphorura armata
ATTTAAATTCCAATCATCCAAGAATATGGATCTTGTTTTCGGATCAAGTTTGAACTTTGAATGAATCATTGAATTCCAATTCCGATCTCGTAAAAAATTCGGATCATTTTCGAATTCCGATTATAATCCGATTCCGATTATCCACCCTGCCAAACGGTCCTTTCGATTTGACTTAGCATTACATTACCGTACACGCTACCAGTGTACGGGAAGTTAAAATCAACAATCAACAATAAACAATGAACAATGTTGGCACGAAGGCCAACTTCAACACTCTTGATTCGTTACCTTCCTGGTTTTTGTTCTTGAAGGAATTACAAGGGCAGAAAGGTTCATTGCCGTGTTATCTATCCAGAGAAAGCTTCATTCATTCTTGTGATTCAATCTGGCTGATTAAACCCTTTTTTGGCTTCTTTTGATTATTTTTCGGTGGGTTTCTTTTACTACACTAAACATGGTAAGTTCTGTTTGACATGCTCTATGACAAATAATGAATAATTTACTAAAATTAAATTAATCGACTTTAGTTTTCATAAAAATTTCAGCGTGTCCTCAGAAGTACATCTAAACGGAACGAATTCGTTGATTTGGTCCTAAATGGTGATGCTATCGTTGAACGCCCACTCCGTCTCCTTATATCTAAAAGTCTGGCCAAAGGTACATTTTATGAAGACCTTAAAGGTGTCACAAATGACCAGGAACGAGTGAATCTTGTGGCTTCCATCTTTCCATACTCACGTTTTAGAAAAATCTTGAAATCCTTGGATAAGGGTACGCTTTTTGCATAATGTGGAAAAATCTGCATCCTGGCTAAAATTAATAATTCATGTGTGTGTGATTTTCAGTGCTAGTAAAAAACGAAGCGGTTATGAATATTTTGGAAGCCCGGGGTGATGCCTTTCACATGGACAACGACATCAAGATGGCTTTACATTGTTATGCATTGGCTCTGTCATTTGCACCAAACGGCACTCCAGACATCACTAAAATTTACATGAAAAGATCAGCTATGTTTGTTTCATTGGAGAAATACGACTTGGCGTGTTTGGACGTTGAAATGGCAATTTCTCATGAAAGACAACGCAAATCATTGACGTATGAGTTATTTGAAAAAGAAAAAGCACTTCGAGACCTAATCGTTCCTGAGTTAAAAGGTCATGAGGATTTATTAAGAGAGGAATATAAAGAGAAGATCATTTCAAGAGTTCTGGGTGAAAGTCCTGGAGCAATCACAGCTTTGCCTGAATTTATTTCCGTAAATCATGAGGAGTACAGGAAAAGATTTTTGGTTACGAACGTAGACTTAGAACCAGGTAAATATGAATTAAATTTTATTGTCAAATAAATTTTAGGTTTGAATATGTGTACAAAGGTTAAACTGTTGTAATTAATTCACGCAGGAACAACTGTATTGGTGGAGGAGCCATTCGTTTGTGCCACATACAATCAATTAAAGTGGCAGACAAAATACTGTGATCGATGTTTGAAAGAAACTCTCAACCCAATTCCGTGTAAAAAATGTGTATTCGTAAGTGTACATGGTATAAAATATTAATTTACCACATAATTTTATTCACTAATTGCCTGTCATTCTTCTTACAGTTGAGTTATTGCAGCGCAAAATGTCGATCTGAAGATAAAATGAACGGACACAAATACGAGTGCCCATTATTGCCTTTCACACATTCTGTGAAAATGCCAAAGTGCTTCAATTTGAGCCTTAAAGCTATTACAAAAGTTGGACCTGACGTTTTACAAAATCTTTACGATAAATCAAGATGTGGACGAAAAGAAGAGGATGCATGGTTTGTGCCTTTGGGTGACACGCATGGGAATTCCGATACTTACAGTCAAGTTTTGAATCTAGCGACTCGCAATCTTTTCCACGATATGCCTTTTTCTGCATGGTTGGCCATATCTTTGTCATACGGTCTGAGAATCAAAACCTCGTTCTTTGACTATATTCCGGAGTCTCAAAAACTTGGATTTGAGAATTTTGTAGCATCCATAATTCTGCACCACTTTGAATCCTTCACCTATAATACAGTAACATTGGGTTCAACTGGTATTGAAATCAGGGATATAAGGGCACACTTTGAAAACACTGAAGGAAAACCCGTCCCTGATGTGGGTTTTGGAGTTTACCCACTTGCGAGCCTCATGAATCATTCGTGTGCTCCCACGACTTTTTGTGAATATTTGGCAGGTGGTAAAATTGCCATTATCACGAATCGAAAATTGAAGGCCGGTGAAGAATTATCTCACAGCTATGGACCTGATTTCTTGAAAGACCCAATAAAGAAACGAAATAGGGAATGCTGGGAAGGATACGATTTCTTTTGTTCTTGTGTAGCCTGCAATGAAAAATGGCCAATGTTGACGGACATGGATTCCTCAAAATTGTTTGAATTTGCATGTCCGGATTGCAAAACTTGCATTACAAACGTCCCAGGAGAGACTCCATCAGTTATAAAAGTAATTGGAAATAATTCAGAAAAATTCAAGAATTGTGATGTTAACTTAGAAACATTCAAGAAATTTGAGGAAATTTTGGGTCAAGCAAACGAGCATGTTCTTGAAAACAAACCATTGCAAGCTATTCCTTTATTAATTCGTTGTATTGAATATTTTCAAAACAATGACGGTCCACCATCTATGGAAATGATTCTGTCTCAAGCAAGGCTAAAGGATTCCTATGACCTTCTAGTGAATACTGTGAATTTGACCAAGACCATCGATCTGATTGAACCCGAGGAAGAAATTGTAGAACAGAAAGAGGTCAAAGTAGAAGTGCCGATAAATAGAAGGAAAGTTTGTGCCATTGTTTAAATTTGTGTACAGTCTAATACTGCTCTTTCTGTAAAATATGTCTAACTAATTATGCCAAATCATTCCTTTGACAGGCTAAGATTATTTGTAAGCAAGTAAAATAATATTAGGGACTTTCATTCTGAATCTAACTTCCTATTTGATATCCGAATTTGATCTGTTCCTGATTTCAAAACTGGATTAAACCAACAATATTTATTTACTTCGTGTACCTATTTACATTGACGATAACAATAAAAGAAACTATTCCCAGATTACGAATTTCCATGATTTCCCAAAATTCCGTGATTGAAAGAGATATTATCAAATAGTTATATTAAAATATAGCCTGCCTTCATGAATGTATGTACACACCCGTTTTCTGGAAGACATGATTTCAGATTTCGTCTTAAACATGTCTTTCTATCCATATATTGTTTGCCGGCGCGGGGAACAAGTACAAATTAAAAGTAAACAAATTTACAGCAGACGTCAACTAACAATAAGACAGTAGTACTTTTATTTATGTTTAAATTCGGGTGGTTAATTAGTATTTTTGAATTCGTATTTTTGAGCAGATTTACACTAATACATTTTATATTCCATCAATAACAACAGTATGAATACAAACACATCGTAGATAAACTTCTAATTATTCAAACTTCCCACTTCAAATATTGATAGATTGAATAAGATTCATATTTCTCGGGAAATTTTCATTCTTCAGCGTAGGATTTTAGTAAAACAATCCATGAGTCTGTCTTGAGCCAGGATCAGTTGAACGGATGGTTTGTACGGATCCGTTTGGTAATACTTAATGCATTCCGTAATTAGAGGAAGAGCCTCCAGTGGTTTGTTTTTCAACACAAGCTTCCGTGCAATTTCAAGGATGTATGAAAGTGGATCACAATCCTTACTCGAATGACTGCGAGAAGCAGCAGAATCACAGCATTTTAGAAGTTCGGGATCAATTTCCTTTATTGATAATTTGGCTAGGAGGCCTCGATTTGCTCGAATACGACTCTTACACCTTTTGCAGACAAATCGGCTTGGGCCAGAATCGTACATATCTTTGGACGTAGGCCAGTTTTCCTTACATGCATAACAATCGCATGAAATACGGAATTGTTCCAACAGTTCTTTTTGCCGTTGCTGTAACGGGAGACTCAAATGATTAAATCCATAACTCCGGGTCAACTCGTCTCCAGCCTTCAATGTCTGGTTTGTAATCAAGGCAATTCTACCTCCGGCCATGGACTGAAGAAAAGTGGTAGGAGAACACGAATGATTCATTAGATTGGATACAGAAAAAATTCCAGTAGCGGTTCCAGTCTCAGCAGTTAATAAATATGTGCTGAGGTCTTTGACTTTAAAATTGGAAGAACCCAAATCCATACTGTTGTACGGGAAAGATTGTGAGTGATGTATAATGATAATTGCAATGAATTTTTCAAATTCCAACTTGTCTGACTCATCAATGATGTCGAAGAATGTAGTTTTGAGTCTGAGCGCATAAGCCAGTGATACTGCAGTCCAAGTCGATCTTTCATTTTCTTCATTATTACTGTGATGTTTCAAATTCAGTATTTGACTGTACGGATCCTGATTTTCATGTGTAGCATTTGGTGGAACAAACCAAGCATGGTGTAAATAGTCGCATGACTTTGATTTGATCCAAAGTTCTTTTAAAACTTGAGATCCACTTCTACAAATGGCTTTAAAGCTTAAATAATAGCTCTGTGTAATAGTCGTACAGTGCAAATAAGCGAGAATAGGGCATTCGTACTTATGACCATTCTTCTGATCCTCTGCTCGACATTCCTCCCCACAATAAACGGACTAAATATCAAAATAAAATTAACTCTTAATTATATCAATTACGATTGTTGAAATGAAACATAAATGTTTATTCATACCATGACACAGTTCTCACAAGGGATAGGATTCAATATAGTCTTCAGACATCGATCACAACATTTTGTCTGAAATTTCAAACAGTTTGCCGTAGCACAGACATAATGATCCTCCACAAGTACAACAGAACCTGTATTCATAATTAATACAATTATTACGCTCGAAATGGTGACATAATATATTCTAAGTACTTGTGATATACTGAATTGTTTACCTGGTTCCAAATCTACATTAGTCACCAAATATCTTCCCTTGACCGGATGATACTCAACAGAAACAAAATCTGGTAACGCCGTAGGTGAATTTTCACTATGGACTTTTGAGATAATTTGATCTCTAAATACTTTTCTATTCATATCTTCCTCACTCTGTATTTCCGGAACAATTGAAGCCTCATAAATCTTCTTTTGCTCAAGCAATGGAGTCCGTGAAACAGTCGATTGAGATTCATTATCATGAAGGGCCCTATCAATATCCATCAAGGCAAGGTCATATTTCTTCAAACTAGCAAAGACGGCCGCTCGTTTCACATAAATTTTAGACAATTGATTTGGAGCAAACGCAAGAGCCAATGCGTAACATCTTAATGCTTTCTCAGTGTGTCCAGTTTCCTTGCAGTCATCCCCCCTAATCTCCAAAATATTTCGAACAACGTCATTCTTCCTTAAAGCTGGCGTGGTTCATAAATAAAGTATTTGTGTAATTAATTTTAGATAGACACTGTGTAACCTTAATCGCACACTGACCGTACAAACGAATATTTTGTTTTCTAACACGAAAAATTATTTTATGGGAAAATAGTTATATTTATACCTCTGTTGATCGATGTAAGGGTTTTTCCAAAATGATAACATTGGAATTGGGGAACCACAATGTGTACATTTCTGATGATATTTCCTGACACGCGTAGTTGGTCATAATCAGGACAGTTGAAAAGGCTTGTCCACATTATTATTACAACGGGGGGTGCGATTGCATATCTTTCATTTATGATCAAATCCACGCACCTATTCCATTCGGCTGCTGTCTTTGGTACCTTATATTGTTTAGACACACGAGAAGAGAATTAGAATATTACTATTGATTTCTTTGTATTAAACGTGAATAATGTTGTTCACCCTAATACGACTCACCCACTCATCCACCAATGCACGGTGATCCATTCTGATCCTTTAATCGTTAGGAACGGTCGGATAGTTCAAGGCAAAGAAGTGAATTAAAGTTCCAGAATTTGATACTTCTGAATGTCGCTAAGTTATTGTTCATCAGACAGACCTCTTAGGTTGCGGTTGTGTTGTTACGGTTGTTACTTTCAATTAGTCCTGGAAACCATTAAAACAACATAATAAATTAAGGTTACCGGGCCAAAGGTACGTGAAATGGAAGATTACATTCTGGAACAATTTTTTGAGAACGATTTCAACTACCTATTTTGATTCAAAATCTTAAATGCGAATCCACGGTGACACAATTTGATTTTCAATCGTTCTTTCAATCTTTCAATTTTGATTTTACATCACAATTCCAGCTATTATAATATAACTCTACCAAGCCGGAATATAATCGAATAAATACCTAAGCAAAAACAGTCCTTCCCACTTCGCATTATCGTACAGATTAGCCGAGTAGCGGAAGTTAAAATGGAGAATCAAAAACAACACATTAAACAATGTTGACACGAAGGCAAAATTCAACGCTCTGAGTTTTAACCTTCCTGGTTTATTGATGCTGAAGGATTTACAAGGGCAGAAAGGTTCATTGCCATTTAACTCATCCAGTGAGAGCTTCATACAATTTTGAGATTTAATTGTTTAGCGCTGAATAAAAATGCCCTGCCTTATACGTTTTTCCACTGTTTCTGGTAGAGATAACTTCTCTACAAATCCAAATGGAAGTGACAACCGTATCTTCAAGTAATAACGTAGAATTGGTACCTGTTCCTGATATGAGTTAGGAGGCTTAAGTCAGAAGAGAGCTTGCTTTGCTTTGGATTATTTACAAAGATGATATCTTCAATTTTAATGTTAATGAAAGGCTGGCAAATGAAAATAAGGAAACATTTTATTTTGACCAAATAAAAGTGCACCAAAACAATACTTATTGTTCAGCCGTAATTATATTTGTCGGCCCGTTTTATTCGTTTTGTTCAAATAAAGCAAAAAAAATTGTGTTTTCCGGTTTTCGTGGTAATTCTTGTGTTTCGCCAGTCGTCACAAGACTGATTACGAATTCCATACATTAGATCTCGATCGCATTTCTAACAATTACAATGTAGTTTTGTCCAATAATGAAGTAAAATTAAAGCAACAAGCTGGGTTGTCAAAAATATCAGTGTGAAACGAAATGGTAACATAATGCAAACATAATTTGTAAAATACAAAACTTGTTTTGTGTCATGATCTATTCTTAACAAAAATATTTTCTTGCAACAACCGTCACATCCTAATAAACATTTCTGCATTTGATTTAGTGCGTCTCGTCTTGTCTGACCGAGTATCCGAAGAAAGGCTATAAAATATATAAGGCCATGGCCATATAGACCTTACAATTCAAAGAATACACTTTTATTTACATTATTATAAATATAATTGGCACCATCACGTTAATGTAGGTTTTGTCTTGACCGATACATTCAGCGGATTAAATTAATTCCGACAGGATCATAGAGCACATCTTATATTTCATCAACTGATACAACTAATATTTCATCACAGTTTACAAAATTAACGAAAGTAATTAGTGATATTGATTATTTTAGTTACACTGACAAATGACCATATTTCGAAACATTTTCACTTATCAATTTACGCAGAACTCTAATTTAGCTGAGGCCGAGGAAAGTTTGTGTCATTCTTTAAATTGATATATTTGTACATAGATACTCAAATGCCTTTGTGAAGCTTACCGTATCTGCGAAATCGAAATCATTCCGTTAATAGGGTAAGACTATTATGGGCGAGTAAAACATCCGATTATTAGAGGTACTAATCTAAATTCTAAATATAAATTCCTATATATTTAATGTTCGAATTTTATTTGACAATCCAGATTTGAAAACAAAATAAAAACCGACAAATATTTATTTAATAATGTGTGTGTTCGTTAATTCATTTGCATTAGAATTAACAATAAAGGAAATTTCTACACGAGCATTTCTTGAGCAATAAAGATTCCTTCCCCGTAAGTATATCTGGACTCATCAAACGAAATAAATCGAGTCATCTAGCCATTCAAATAATGGACGGAATATGACAAATTAGGATGAACCTATTAGTAGCCATTCACGAATAACTGATACATTAATTCCAGAAATTCTCGGGTTCAAAGAGTTAAGCGATCATATCGGCATCGATACCGTTATTCGATAATGCTCAGTCCTGTGGCATTGTAAAAAAATTATGTGCAGCAATAAAGATAGATTGAACCAAAAACAACGATATAACACGTGCACCCCGTATACACCGATTAGGGAGAGTCACTGCACGTATACCAGCACCCAGAACTTAGACAATTTTTTTGTAGTCCCTGGACCGGGCATGGTCTGACCACGAATCAGTCAAATTTTGTCTGCTGAAATCATAATTGTACCCCCAAAAAAGAATGGCGGGTCTTGCGCTGGTACGCGTACATGAAAAGATTCTCCCTTGTAAGCATCAGCCAAACTTTAAGGATACATGGATACATACAATGCGACCATAACTACAATGGCTACCATTAACACTGAATTCTTTCTATTTTTTGTATGCAGTAGCCTGCGACATCCTAGTTAATTTTGCCGTCAATCAACCGTTACAAATAAATGCCAGAGTTACGCATTCAGCGTAGCATCATAATCCATTGAGAATTTCTTACGGCCAAACGGACTTCACAAAAGCTAATAAATGACTACAATGTTTCGAATAGAACCCGTGGGACTCAATCAAATTATTAAAAATATGAATTGAGAATTTTACCTGAGGTGTAAAAATAAGACAGATCAGATACTGAAGGGATGGTCTCCACTATAGACGACAGACGATGCGACGGGTTCGCAGTAGCTCCGGGCTCTATTGGAGGGTCGCGTTCATTCACTGGGTACTTTTGGTGCCTTTTGGGTCCTTAAAGTCGACTCTGTTGGAATTATTCAGGACGCCGAGTTCTATGGACGGAAATAAAAATGTGACTACATGCAGATGCACAAATGTAATTGCTATGATCGAGGTTGTCTTTGGTGGCCATTGGATGCAATGCGCAATGGTAGCTGAATAATGAACTCGCCCAACTCGCCCAAGCGGAGGAAGGATGGTTTGATGAGGTGACGAGCAAATGCCCTTTGGAACAATGGGTATGAAATGCATGCCATGGGGAGAAGATTCCGAGCACTGAGCTGTACTAGGGTGAATGACCTCTGAGCTGAGTCTCTGACTTTTGAGCTCCATTCGGAAAAAGACATATCCCACAATTTTCGACATTTTACTACAGGCGACACTGTGGCGCAATCAGGATAACGCGTCTGACTTAACGCTCAGGGGAGCGGTTGGAAGATTCCAGGTTCAAATCCTGGCAGGGTCGCAAAAATTTTTTTTTTATCTTTTTGAGAATTTTTTTTGTTTGCATTTAGATCAAACCAAAAACTAATCACGAAAGGAATGAAATTCTAATTAAAGGCATTCACTCGCTGGAATAAATGTGAAATCGTTCGGATTCAAAATGACCTCGGATATCCTATCAGCCTAACAAGCTATGGGGGGTATAGCTGACAAGCTATTGCACTTGGAAGGTTTAAAATTTAAATTTTGAGGATTGTTTGTGATAACAAATGTTTGACTATCCTATCCGAGATCACTGCTGATTATTTAAAAACTTCAATTTCTTCAATGACGGCATATTAATATTTTGAATTAGGATTTAAGGATAGGGTTTTATTAAATCTTCGTGGTTCAGTTCAGTTAGTCGACCGTTCTGTCTAAATTCTGGTTGTTATTTGCTTATCTGGTTGGATCTTTTTGTTCAGAATTGTTGAGCCTTGCAAGTTGCAACTTCACTAATCTTTACAATTTTCCTCGGAATAAAATAAAGGGTTTCTGAATAAACTTGAAGTATAGCAGGACTCGCGGAATATTACCAAAATAATGTCGGCTTGAATAGTAAATCGAACTATGTATTCGTCTAAAATTCCTTAATCGACACAGAAGTGTGGACGAAAATGTGTAAAAATAAGAGAACCGAGGACAAGACCATGAAATTAGTAAGTTATTCAAAATTTTATTCGACTCCACACATCAGTCTTTGCAAAGCGAACACATCTCACGCTCTAGGCGGAGTTTCGTTCTTAGCCTAGTCAAACCTGAAGGTCCTTTGTGTTAAGAATATTGCATATTTATGTTAACCATAACCCTTTTTGCATCTTACAAATAGGTGCCTATCACAGCGAATGACACGGACTCTTTCCGAATAAATATATACTTTATGAACAATATTGTACAGCATGAATGTGAAGTATTCATGTCAGAATACTGATTTAAAATTACGAAGAACAACAGAGTAATTGGTTTTCCTTATATAAAAAAACTCATAAACCACAATGTTACTCCTCATGGGATTTGAGGTCTTTCAGTTGTTGGGAGAGTGGGATAACAAAAGATTCAATAAAATCGGAGTGCACCTGTAAGATAAGATAATTTGGATCAGATAAGACAATTCGGATACAATTCGGATGAGATAAGATAATTCGGATCAGATCAGATTCTCAGTTATCCGATTCGAACTTTCTATCCGATATCTGATCTGATATAAACAATCAGATATCAGATTGACCCGAGTCTTAATTGACACAGGTGTGGGCGTTAAGATTTGAAAACTTTTTTTAATTTAATCAATCTGTAAATGTCATTCCACCACTCCAAAATCACTCCTTGTTTAAAATTATGTGTACATGTGTTGAGACTCACTCTCCTTAAAAATCAATTCGATTGTTCACATATAATTCATAACCAAATAATTTTTGTACTACATATTTTCTCAGTTCCACCAAAATGTTGAGTCGAGACAAGTGACATCAGCGATAAAATTGAATAATTAGGATACTGGAGGCAATGGGCGAATTAACATCAGAACTGTCTACAATGGATTTGTTAGTAAATTAATTAGAGAACCTTGGCTTTGTGGACTACGGCCTTGGCCATACGCATAGATGCAAGATCTTGAAGATACGATACAAGTATCTAACCTACATTTTGCATATTTCATTTTGTATCTTAAGAAATTATTTTTTTTGAAAGTTCCGACAACATCTGCGTGTATCTTTCCTATCTACGGCCATACGTAATAACCTTACTAAATTAAAAAATCTTTAAAAAAATAAAAACTACCATAAAAAATCAATAGATATTCTGTACAAAATCAAAAAAAACTATGATGTTTTGATATTACTAAAACATAAACAAAAAATTTCACCAAGTTTTAATCGTTATTAAAGGGTTCGTATAATTTGTGCGTTTATCCGTACGCATAATTTTTTTTAGTTTACTGAAGGAAACTATTACTAAACTAAACTTTAACCTGAGTCTTGCTGCACACGAACTATTAATTGGAAGAACAAAAAACGCGCTGTACAAGTTGTAGCAAAAATATATAATTAATTCTCAATTACGAAAGAAGAGCTGATTTATAAATTTGCCGTGATTGGTATAAATAAAATAGAAAATATTTAAGCTTTGCTACACTATTCAGAATTAGAAAATGAATGGTTCCTTTCAAATTTTTATCTGAAGGTTAGTTCATCGATACTTTGGTTGATCTGAGTTTTGCGTGATGTCAATGTCAAACTGATATATTATTTGTATTGCTTTCTGTGTGCTTAAAAGTCTGATTCTCGCTTCAACATCAAACTTCTATCCAATATAAAACAAAGGAAAGCTCTCCAACGCACGCAAGGGTATAAAACTGTCGGTTCGGTGGTATAAATATTTTGTAAAAATAAATTAAAGCATTTGGGGTCTTGTTATTTTTCTTACAACAAGTTGCCAGTACACTAGGAATTAATAAAACAGGTTTTGGTAGGAACTGAGATAACTGTAGACGATTTGTTTTAAAATAATTATTCAAAAAAAAACGTTTTCTAAAATATTGATCGAAAAATATAGTGACCCACTGAGGTAATAATATTGCGGGAATGAATATGTAATTCTGGCTGAATTTAGCTTACTGCTGGTGGAATCCTAAGTCCCTGCACGGACTTAAGATTCCACTAGCAGTAGGAGGATTTAACAAATTATTTGAGTAGGCGATCATCAATTTAGTAAATAAATTAGGTTAACTACGTTTCTAAACAATCATTCATCATTACCAAGACCCATGAGGGCAGAGTGATCGGTCTGTTCTAATTTTATCATTTGCTGTCGTAAAAACAATATTCTTTGTTCTTTTAATGTGGATTGAATGTCCGTTAAACGCACCATACTTCTAGCCATTTTGAGTTCGGTTGAAACCTTTGAGAGACTTATGGCTGCTTGAGTCAAAACGTCATCATTCACTTTGTTCGCCTGTTGTAAAAAAATATAACAATCGATTAAATCAAAATATCTTGGTCATAGTAATGCTTAGACTAAAAAATATTCTATTAAGGTCATGTGTACAATGCATTGTCATTTCTCCAAACAACCGGTTTAACCGATTCCACTCATTGTTTCTTGTAATTAGCGTAATATAATTTTCTTAGCCCTGTTCAAAATCCCAGGACCTAAAAAATTAATCTTCCACATTGTTTAGTTACACTTGAGGAATTAATGCCTCATTTCTCAAAATGCTCACAATTACATACGATCACTGTGGGTTTCACTGTTGACAAGCTAATGAAATTCTGAACAAGAATGCTAAAAATTTGAACATGGAAACACATTGACTTTGTACACACATCCTAGTCATTTCACATATTTACGCCGAATGTATTTCCATATATTTTTATAATACCTGACGTTCCATGGCTTCACCAGGTAAATTTTTAACGTGTTCTATGAGATCATCCCTATAGTAAAGTGCTAAAGATGCAGAGAGTGAAGGCAGTTCACTTTCTCCAGAGTTGAGCGTTGACAAACTTGCCAGAGACCCTAAATTTCCAGTTATTTCACCATCTGTATAAATGATCAGTATCAATTTTAGAATCTTGTCTTACGAATTATGCCATGCGTTCATGAGCAAAAACATTTAGTGAATTGTCTAGAGAGAAGACTAGTGAGAAGTACATCCAAAACTTACCCCTTCGTTCAGGCGTGTGATCATTATCCCAAGGGCTCGGCTCTCTTTCATCTCTGAGCCTTGACCTTGACCTTTCCCTCTGAACGTCTCGATTATTTCGTTCTCGGGCTCTACTTCGATTATTTGAATCACGGTGGTTCCTTGGACTCTCTCGTGTATCTCTATCTCTGTAACGTTCCCGGGTGTAATTGTTCACTCTTTGGTAACAATTTGATCCCTCATTGGAGTGATTTGTATTACGATCATTCCGATTACTTGTACCTCCACCTCCTCTAGAATTTGGTGTTTTATTAGATTCTTGACTATTGTGCGGTGATGAGTTACTGTCTAAAGGAGAAATGTCCATGTCTTCTGTTTGCATATCTGCGGAATACAAAAATAAAATATAAATAAGAGTTTTTGGGCAACTGAAACATGTTTATACTTTTCTAAAAGAAAAGCTAAGTATTTTCAGTAAATTATATTTTCCTTCAAGACTCATGGATCTCAAATCCTATCACATCATACTCCAAAACCCTCACCCGAACAGTGAGGGGTCTAAAAAATGCCAATATTATTGTTCTGGTGGAATGTAGCCCCCTTAACCAAAATATTAGAAAACTAGCTCGAAAATCTCTTGGGAGAGACCGTGACTAACACGGTGGTTTTGTAATGTAGCATGTACTTACAATTACAATAAAGCTTGAACTTGGAATTTCCCCACAGCCTGTGTAATTTCCAATAATGGGTAAACTCAAGAATTGCAGATTGTAGAATGGTGATAATGATAATAATGAATACGATGGAGTTGCAAATTTAAGAGCGATAATAATTCTACAAATACAATTAGGGATCAATAGGATGAGAGAAAGGAAAACTGTTTTTGCCAGACTACACTTTCTAGACCGATGCAATGCGGCATTAGACAATAAATATGCATTGTTAGTATACGAGTATGTCAAACACAGGGTGGGTCAAGATTTTCTAGCTTTTATGAACTTCGAACGGTGAGACTATTTGATGAATACGCACACACACAAAAAGAACGCAATGCATACATTATGTTACAGTTGTAATTATTACTGCGAATTAAACTATATTGTCACAATAAAATGACTTTTCGGAAGATTTTGAACGCTTTTTGTGAACTGATTTTTAAACAATCATTCATTACTTTTGACCCACCCGCTATTTAGCCATGTCCCAACTATAACTATTTATTAATGGTAATACACTCAGATGACATTTCCTTCCTTCAGTCGCTTGAACTCAGAACGTTCAATTCAAGTTGAGTGGTTGAGTCATCTAAGAACTACATATTTGCCATACAAGGTAATTTGATACCCGCGAGTCAAGAGTTTGAATGCCGTAAAAAATAATTGTTGAAACAAATCTTCAACATGCTCAACTTTCAGTCAGAGTCGTAAATGAAGTCTAGACTCTTGACTTAGACGTGTGAATAAATGTAAATATACCTCCGTCTAATCGCGAGTCGATATAAAGATCTGGAAGATGTTTAAACTACCCTGATGTTTAATTGCGTCGAACTGGTGATGAGTCATTTGCCAAATCAGAGGAATTATAATAATTTACTATAGTTGAACGGGACAAATTATGCATTTATGTGACTGAGCGTTGTGGGCAGAGAATATCCGAATAGTTAGAAATGTAAAAAATGAAACCCACTGTTTTATAAATGTGTTCACTAATTACGAGACCAGCAATGACAAATAAAATGACTTGCTCTACTATGTGATCGAGAAAAAACAAATTCTCATACCCAGACGTCCTGTCCTACAATGTGAACCAGCCCAATCACAAAATAACCGACTAGATTTGAATAATTAACAGCTGTAGAAATGTAGTTTTCTGAGGAATAAATTCCTGAATGCAATCGCCAGATTCATAATTAACGGTAACATGAGCATAAGAATTGCTCGAACTGATGAATTAGTTCTTTTCTTCTTTTAAAAGCCACTATTCATTGAAGCATGATTCTAAGTTTATTCTGATCGCCAGTAGTAGGCATAGTGTTGGGAGTTATAATGTATTTAGCACACATGGCTTGGATAAAGTGGTATAAAGTGGTTTTGACTTTATTTGAACTCTAAAGCCTGGGCGCTAGAAAGTCAGCCTCAGCACATCTTGTATTGCAAATGACCACAGCTAGTGAGAAATGTTAATTCGACCGATTACAAAAGAAAGTTCTAAAGAGTCATGTAATTGTTGTAACATTACTCCATTGCACAATCTTAATTAAACCCCGATTTCTTAGTAATGTGTTCATCTCAAACCCCAATCTAACCATCAGTTGGCTTTTTCACCAATTGCTTACAAAATGAACTGTCTGTAATATCTGTAATAAAAATCTGTAATAAAAATTTCTCTGACTCTGACTCTGAACTGTCTCAAATATTAAACAGTTGGGTGGGGCAAAAGGTTCAAAAGAAAGTTGGTGAAAATCACTGTAACCTTTACAAATAATTTTCAGTGCATGCTAGGTAAATGAATAAAATGATTGATGACTAAATGAATACGTAAATCAATTTTATGACAAAGGTTAGGACAAAATCAAAACTTCATTATCCAAAAGCCATGACGTTATAATGGCAAAACGAACAAATATGTTTGCTCGAGCTCCGGATCGAATTGGTCAGATCCAAACCCGAACCCGAATACTCAAGGCTTGAACCGAACCCGATCCGAGAACCCGAACCCGTGAGAAGCTCTAGCTCGAAATTGACCCTTCTGTCCAATGAAACGCACTAACTGGTTCGTTAAAGTGAAATGATCATTAAATATAAATTCTTGTGTTCACAAGATTAAGAAATTATGTCATATGTAATATTAAATATACTGCTTTAGATTTATAAACCTATTTTGTTCAAATCCATACAATTTTATGAACAACTTAGAATATGTCTCCAAAGTTGTATTTTTTTTTGTTCTCTAACGGATTCCGTATCCTGTCCACTGTGACCACATTAAAGAAAAACAAATATATCCGTTTCTGATAATATAAGAACCAAATCATTGTGCTCCTTCAAGATATGCTACCAACTACTTACTACTGTCGCGGAAATCCGTCCTTCTTGCGTCATGATTGAATGTAAGGTTCCGAATATTTGATCTGTATGATTAAGGACAAGTTTAGGATACTATGATTCAGATTTAGATATCTGGTCAGTTTCGAATTAATTTAATTAATTTAATTTTAAGACGCGATATGCGAATGCGAATGTTCAGACGGTATGAATCAAACCGGTTAGCGGTTAATCGAATGTTTACTCTGGGTCTCTTGTGATTTTGCATTTGCACCACCACCTTTTGCTGTTCTAATATATTATGAGTGCCCTAACTGAATGGAAAAATGGAGAGTCACAAATAAATATTAGGATTTACCCAGTATTATTAATAGCAAAATAATGTTCTCACATCCAGATATTAAAAAATGCTAAGGAGTTCTCCAGTTATATTATTATTTGTATTCAAATACCTTCAGAGGGTTTCCGCGAATCCCGGACTCCTAGTGATGATGTGGAATGTCTAAAATTCTCCGGATGAAGTCTATGATTTGAATTCCCATGATAATTTACAACACTCAAATTAGACCCGTGATCACTGCTCGTAACACTTGAGGAAACACTATGACGGTTGTACTGTTGATGATTCCCGTCCAGTTGTTGCAGTCTTAGGACAGATGATGTGAAATTGGAAGAAGAGGCTGAAGACGACGGTGTCCCATGATGAGAAGTGGAGGAGTGGACTTGAACATTATTTACACTTTGGTTAAAATTAGAGGTTGAGCTGGAAGGAAACCGATGGTCCATGTACCTCTGTTGTTGGTCACGACTTTGGTTGAAATATACAGAGGATGAGTAAGGGGAATTATTATGATGATTCTTCTCAGGCATTGGGGTTGAAGTCATCACTTGGGGCTGCTGTTGTTGTTGCTGTTGGGCGGCAGCAGATGATACAGATGATGATTGCTGTTGGGGTTGTTGTTGCAGTTGTTGATGGTTTTGTTGAGGCTGTTGTTGGTTCTGTTGAGGTTTTGATTCTGATTTAACGGGAGTTCCGGCACCACTTGGCACTAACCCATGTCGTTTTTCATAATCTAACCATTCCTTGGGTTTTTCCCATTGCGATGCATGTGAAGTCACATTGAAGTAATACTCTTTTCCGGAAGAACTTGTATGGCGGACCCATTCGCCAACTTTCCCTTTCTGTAAATTATAAAAAATACCAATTACATGATTGAAGGTCAAATTTACACTGCACACGTCCCTAATTTTGGCAGTTGTTGGAACATAATACAATTTCGAATTACTTTATGCAACTAAGGATCCATGAAAACATTTTTAAGTTGATATCTGGACTGGATATTAGGAATAAATAATGTAAGAGAATAAAGGAATTGCTTGAATTGAAAAGTATCTAGCTGTCATTCACCAGATCCAGATAAAGTTTATATCTTATATATGGAAATTCGGAATAAACTGACAACCTTCTTGTCTAATTCAAGAAGCTTAAAATTCTAAGGATGGGGCACAATGGTTTCTACAAATCTTTGTAAATTTTGACACTTCGTTTTGTCATTCTTCCATCCACGTCATAAACAAAAAGTTGAGTATTGTAATTGAACTTTATGGGACATCATACTATTTCTAATTACTTTGCGGAGCTAATGATCTATGAAATCATTAGTAAATTTGCATCTGGCTATGGTTAGTGAGAATTTGGAATAATAATACAAATTAAAATATATAATTGACAGGTTGCTCGCTTGTGTAACTCAAGAAGCTAAAAAACTCTACGACAGACGCTGAAGAATGATTTCAACAATTATTGTATGTAAATTATGACACTTCAGTCTTCTTTGTCATTTTTCCGTCCTCCTTATGTACAAAAAGAATCTAAAAAATCATCAATACTCAATATAAACAATGTTTCTCACTCCTGAAGCTAAATACACAAAATAAAAACACATGTTTCACATTAATTCCCAAATAAATATGATTAGATCATAAAATTATTGGTAATCGTAATTGTGGAATTACAGATTTGGAGACGACGGACTCCTGCTTTATTTTCTTTGGGTCATTATTGGCGGCGTTAACGGTTTTATTGTTGGTGGTGGAGTTCATGGTCAATCGACGAGCCACTCGTTCTCTTCTCAGCTCTCCCGTCTCATCCAAACTATGGACGGGGTCACGAAGGTCACCCGAATGACCTCACTTGAAAAAACTGACAATAAACGACGGATAACGGGGAAACGGTCTTCTCGGACGCAGACAAACCAGACCAGATACTCACTACAAAATAGCCGACAAGAAATTTTTTTTTTTGGTCTTCTTTGTAACTTTGGTTTGAGATTTTGAGGGTAGGCGCGTGATGCGAAAAAGTGAGACAGGTGAGCTTACGGGCTAGCTGAAAATTTCACACATCCCATGGTGAAATTCCCACGATTCAATGGCAATCCCAAGTGTTCCTGTCAATTTTATAAGTATTCCTGGTATTCTGGTGGTTCAACAGCCTCGAAAGTTCCTTAAATTGTCAATTTTCTAATTCCGAACACCTTGTTTCTGAGGCAAGAATTTTGAACAAGTTGAGAACAAGGATTTTTGAAGTGGATGGTTTTTAATAATCCCTGGACAGATTTGATTTTGAGAGTCTAAAATTTTGAAATAAATTGATGAATTAGAGTTGATTGTGAAAATTGTGATGATATACAGGGAGGGGCAAAAAGAAATCAATCATCTTTTTTACATTCTCCGTCCAAGCAAAAAGAAGGGTTATAGCCTGTATAGTAGTGGTTGGAGTATAGTTTTGTAGTATAGGTTGATTACCGTTGCTTTCCATTTTGCCTAGAGAAGATCCTCTTCTGGTAGTACACCAAGGGATAACTGCAAATACACTGTCTTCCCAAAGGATTGAACCCTCGACTATAGGGTGCAGATGCGAGCAGTATCTCAGGGCACTAGGGCAGAATAAACAATAATTAATTATAGCATGATAAATATCATAAGGAATCATTCGTTTGTTCTACCTTAATTATTATTTCCAACAAGTTTATTATATATATTGTCTTAAATCTGGCCTCCTTAAGTTAGAGACAGGTTAGAGAGCGGAGCGGACGTTTCTTTCTCACTTTCATCGCCATTTAAAAAAAGTTAAAGTCGTAGAAACAGTGGCATTTCTAGGATTTTTTCGAGGCCGGGCCAAGTCTGACGGAACATTATGAACTGTAACAACCCGAAAAATACGAGACCTGCTGTACTGGTCAATTAAAACATGCAGATTCCAAAAATCGCAATAACTCGGGCCCCGATTGCGGTTCCGAACCACCGGGGAAGGGGGGCCAGAGTCGAAAACCCCATGCCATCTAATGTATTTTAAAACAAGTGAGGGGGTAAGTTGAGATGAAGAGTGAGCTTTCCGGCTGTCCCCCTCTCTTGATTTTCAATACATTATATGGCATGGATTTTGAACTTTGGCCCCGCCGGGCGGGTGGAAATCGCAATGGGGGCCCGAGATATGGCGATTTTCGTAATCTGCATATTTGAATTGACCATCCCACCAAGCTTCATATTTTTCGGGGTGTTACAGTTCATAATGTTCCATGTGAGATGCAGTCCATGTTAGTCTGAATTTTTAATACTATAATAAAAGCTAACGCAATGGCAAGCCTTACATAATGTTAAATTCTTTCTTGAAATATCTGTTTGCACGCTCATATTTCATCGTTTGTTGGTTAGTGTTACTAATTTTGATGTCTTTCTCCACAAAATTCTTCCAGTCTTTGTTTTCCCGAAAAGTCGATGGGGCCATGGCCCCATACCCCGTTGGCCCATTCCCCGGAATCGCCGTAGTAGAAAGTTGGGTTTTAGTCCTAAAAAGTCATCAAAAATATTCGGATAAATTCTAACACAACAAAAAGGGGGAAAAGTTCTCAAACAAAGATCTCTTTTTATCCGCACGGGCGGTTTCCGAACTAGAGGGTAACTGCCCGTGGGCTAAATTGGGGCGGGCTCGAGTTGCCCGAGTCCATACGGGCATGGGCCGGGCGCCTAATATTTTCAAGGCTGTGGGCACGGAAGTCTGACGTTAACCGGGTACCCGTTCTGGCTATCTACGTGTTGATAGATGTACGGGCATCGGGCTGCCCGCGGGTGGCCACCGGTGCCCGACCGGGCACGGGCAACATGGGCTAAAGTTTTCTTCAAGGCTACAGGCACGGCCGGCGCCTGCAGCTACCCTCTAATTCGTACTCGTACCTATGAATCATTAGAGGAATTTTTGCTGCCGTGAATTTATTTTTAGGATTTGACTGAGGTCACGACATGAGGTCATCATCAAACATGTGGTTCTGCCTTTCTGTATACTGCGGAGTGTGTAAAAATTCCATTCCTACTGGAAAAAAATAATAACAACAATTAATCACAATTTGAAAAAAAAGTTTGGACACACAGACAGTCCAGGAACAATCACCCAAATGAGTGCGAAAACACTCATATGGGCTTTGCTGGTGTATTTACGTATGCATACCGTATCTTACAGAATAGTAGCCGGGCCTCGAATAGAGACTAGTATAGACCCAGCTTCTATGTACACCCACCTGGTTAAAAATTAGACGGGACACGAATAGAAGCCGGGTCAACAGAAGGCAAATTTAAATACAAGCCCGGTATACAAAAAAATTAAGTGGCCAAATGGCCCTCGAAATCGAATTTCGAGTGAGTGTGATGGAGAAGGACTGGTACGGGTATCCAGAAAAGTTTTAAAAATTCAACAAAAACAATATGAAATGATAAATGAATATAAAACTGCAAAATAAACTTTAAAAAAATTAGAAAAAACGGGAACTTCACGGGCCCATGACATGACTGAAGGTTCGGCGGCTTGCCGCTGACTCCGAGCTAGTATACCTTATTTTATTAAAGCATCATTCTTGAGCCATATTTTTGCCCATGGATGGCATTTTAAAGTCCACCTGGATTCATCTTAAAATGTTGACCCGTTCTGTTCAAATGTTTGCTTTGTGTTTGCTCAGGTTTAATTTAATCCACGATTGCTATGATACAATAACCATGGGTGTAGCCACTTTGTCAACAAAACATATAAACAATAATATGGGAAGTACTTGACCGTCCACGACGTCCAACCATATGGTTAAGCGTAGGGCTCTTCGATTTAGTTGAAATTTTTTAGACAGGAATTTTTAGACATATATACACTCACCTCTGAAGCCTAATTTACATTCTAATCTGGAAATCGTCGAAACTGGAAACCAGTCTGGCGCAGTCAGATAAGATCGTGTTTTCCGACAACACAATGGCTTCAGAATGGGTGAGTATCTAATATTATTTGAAATTGAATTAAATTACAGAAACCCCGGGGATCCATGGACCCCTGGGGGTCGCACTGGGGAAATTCCAAAAATACGCCCAATGAAATCCCAAGACCACTCGAAAAGAAATTCGAATGAAATATGCCTGTATAGTTACTTCCGGCATTCTCTCGTTCATAGTTCAACATATGTATAACATTACAGGTTATAATTCAACTATCATTACACTGCGTATTTTGTATGTTCGTGTGTTGAAACAGTATACTGTGTTTTAGTAATGCACTTGTATTCCGCTTGTGCTCTGTGCAACCAGCATCCTTTGCTTTTTATGAAAGACGGCTTATGAATAAATATTGAGTAATTACAAGACATTAAAAATAGTTTGAAAAGAGTCATGAAATATTAAATATTTTGTCTTTGCAAAACGTTCAAATCCATTTAAGCATGATGCTTCGACAAGACACCTAAAAGATTTGGTTGTACGGGGACTCTGCTATTAAACATTTTCCAAAATTGCACGTCGCAATAATTATCTATTATGGTGGTTCAATGAAACAAAAAGGGTGTGTAATATTGCAATGATGTCTTTGTGTATTCTTTATAACTTGATAATCTGATACAAGGTAAATATAATTTCAGACTCCTCCCACTTCTGCATACGAATTGCAGACATTTGTTGACTTGATCATCGCTGGAGAATTCACAGTGGACCCTCCATTCCTTGACCTCATGTGTTTGAGTATTGCTAAATGCTCAGATCTGGATGGACTCAGAGAGACGGAAGACAATAAAAAGAGAGTGGACCTCGTTTCTCCTATCTTTCCATGCATTCAATTTCGAGATATGTTGAATTCAATCGATAAGGGTAATTTTTATCCATACATAATTTAACCGCAGCAAGATACCCAGTTTAATTTGTCTGATCTTACCTTGTGACCTTTAGTATTGAAGAAGAACAAAACGGTCTGGACTATTTTGAAAACCCGTGGTGACACATTCAAAGATACGGGAGACAAAGAGGAAGCCTTGCGTTGTTACACTCTGGCACTTTCCTTTGCACCAACCAAGGCAAAGCTTGCCGGAGGATTCTTGGATAGAGCGACAATGTTGTCTGACATGAACAAATATGACTTGGCTCAAATTGACATTACAAATACTGAATTGGTTTATCCTGATGAGCATGAGCCTGGTCTCTATGCGAATGAGTCTCTTGGTCCGAACGAAGGTCCTCAGATTCAGAAAGGTCAGGATTCTGTGATTTTGAAAAGGCATGAGGCTGAGTTTTGGCACAGAGGAGAATGCAAGGGTCAAATCATGCCAGGAGTTCATCAGATAATCACAGCCTTACCAGATTTTGTTTCCGTTCAGTATGATCCTAACAAGGGAAGATATCTGGTGGCCAACAAAATCCTAGAAGCAGGTAATTAATTTTGTTGCTAGAGATGAGGATATTAATTCTTGGAGTGCGAACGTGCACTTGATCTTGCCGACCCTGCCGACCCGTTATATTGGGATTCGAACCCTCAAGCTGATTCTGGTCGATTTAATTAACAAGTTTTTTGTTCACCACATTTTTTGTGGAATTATTGTATAATGATGACCACCCGAATGCAAATATCGTTAAACTGTGCGATAGAGACGAACGTAAAAACAGTCCATAATACCGCACGTAGTATAAATTAATTGTATGTATTTTGTATCATTGATCCAGGTACAATCGTCCTCATGGAAGAACCGTTTGTGAGCATCACAGTTGATCAATTGAATTGGCAGGTCCAATACTGCGCTCGTTGTTTGAAGAAAACTTCAAACCCGGTTCCGTGCGATGGATGTGTTTTTGTAAGTCGCGCATTAAGATTTATTCCGATTCCAATTTATAAAATCTCTTAATAAATTATTATTTTGATAACAGTGCGTTTATTGTGGGTTTGAGTGCCGTGGTGAACATCAAAAAGAGGGACACGAGTACGAGTGCCCTATTCTCCCATATATTCACGCGAACAAATTGACAAAGAGTTTACATTTGTGCTTGAAAGCCATTTGTAAGGCAGGACCCACTGTTTTGAAAGAACTCTATGAAAAATCTAAATCAAAAGAACGAGTCGAAGACACTTGGTTTGTTCCACCCAGTAATACTCATGGGAATTCAAATCGTCACAGTCAAATCCTAAATATGGCGTATCACAATCGTCCAATTGACATGCCATTTGGAGCCTGGTATGCCGTATCTTTGGCTTATTCTCTGAGAATCCGGACTACATTTTTTGACATGATTGAACAATCCGATACGCTGGGTTTTGAAAATTTCATTGCAACAATCATCATGCACCATTCTCAGTGTTTTCCATACAACACAATGGCCTTACATGCTACTGGAATTGAAGTCACGAGCATTAGGTCTTACATGGAATGTCGTGTGCCGCAGTTGTTTCCACAAGTTGGCTCTGGAATTTTCCCACTCTCAAATCTATTGAATCATTCCTGTGCTGCGACAACCTTTCGTGAACACTTGTCTGGTGGTGGAATTGCAATCATAACGAATCGAAAATTAAATCCTGGCGACCAAATTTCACACAGTTATGGACTCGACTATTTGGGTGACGCATTTGAAAAGCGTCAACATTTTTTGTCTGAATACTTCAATATCACTTGCGATTGCATCGCTTGTACAGAAAACTGGCCCATGTTTAAGGACATGGAGCCACCGGATATTTTCATATGCGAAACCTGTAGGGAGCATATTCATGATTCGCTCAACCGAACATGTATCAGTGAAATTGAATTTGACCAATTCAAATGCGAAAATTGTACTTCTGCGAATCAACCGAATCCGACGAACATTGAAATGTGTCATCCGTTCACTTACATTCTGGATTTTGCCCGTGAGACCATTATCAGGAACAAACCGGAAATTGCTATTACTATTCTTAGAGAATGCATTAAATATTTCCAAAAAGATCCACGCCAGCCGAACATTCAAGTAATCTTGGGTCAATCAAGACTCATGGATTCCTTCGACCTCATCATGGACAAAATAATTGTCAAGGAACAGGAATTAGTTAAGGACAAGAGAACCTGTTGTATTGTTTAGATTAACGTGTAAATGATCCTATGCTTATTACTATAAAAAGTATTCTTAGCTTCTTGTTAATAGTACAAATACGTAAAACCATGCTCAATTTGTTATTGTACTCCAGTGCAGATTAAAATTATCAATACATGACACACACAACAAAGAACTTCTAATATTTAATTGAATATCAACGTTGGTTCAACTTATTAATATTTGGCCTTATTTGAACACGATAGAGTAAACTTTGCATTTTGTTGCAACCGCTGTACTGCATAATAAAAACTTGACATACAGGGCCGAGTATTGTAGTGTCATATGTTATCCGGTCATAACTTTTCTTTCCATTACAATACTTAGAAAATAATTTACAGCACGACAAGCGTTCAATATTAGAATAAAATTATGGGGTATTAAATTAGGCATAGACCTATGTAAAGAATGACTGACTTCTTTTGGTCCACACTGTCTGCATGTCCAGTCCAGAGTTAATGAGTCTGTGATGTTTATCCGACTACATGCTTGATTTCTTCTCTGGTATTGTAAATCGTTATCATGATTATTTTTACGTGATCGGACGACTGTTTCAAAATAATAAAAACTTTGAACAGTGTGGTTTTTCTTCAGATCAATCATCCTTTTTATGTTTACTTGCCTTTATTTTCGATCTTCTGCCTGTCTCATACAGTTACATTTTCATGCACGCACAAACTGCACTATTGCAATTTTCAACTTGAATACAAATACGTAGTACTGAAATCTTATTAATAATAAATTGCAGAGTATGAACCATTAGAACTAACTAGAAGTACCATTTCAACGCCTCACAGCCTTACACAAAAACAACAAAATATTTATTTGATAGAGTAACAATTAGTATTCAATATTTTTTAATTTAAATAAATACAGCATTTTTGTCAGCCTCCAGTTTTTGAGCTAACTGAGCCGTTGCGTAGGTTCTGGACAAAGATCTGAAGAGAAGATGAATGGGACTCGCGTAAGAGAGAACTAGGAGTCCCATTAACACCAAATGGGCCTGATCAGACACAAAAGATTATTGCTTAACTTCCAGGTCTAGAAATTATGTATAGTTCAATGAAATATATATATCAAATGAAATATTTTACCGTGAGAAAGTTTTGATCACTGGAGTACATCCATACAAACACAGGATACTGGACAACGCAAAAAATGGAGGCTAGGGTTCCATAAATCCCATTCAAACGATTGAAATGTTCAGCGTGAAATCTGGCACAATAATTTTTTGAAAATTCAATCCATTCAATCCCGTCAATCAAAATTCTACGGACATTTAAGACATTATTATTTCAATTTAATACCTGATGCGAATATAAGTTGACGCACTTCCGACAAGGAGAGGACGAGTAATGGCTATAACGACAAGAGACACATAAATGGCTTCTCTTGTCACAAACATTTTACACGCCAACATGGCTGCTGCACATGTGGTTGATAGGATAAGCGTATAAGCCGGGGCTTCTAGTGTGGCTGCAAGGCGCTCAACTTTGTCCTCATCTAAAAATATTAAATAAACAAGGGTTAATCAGATTTGTGTCCTTGTGTTATTCTGTACTGAAATGGAACATTCATACAAAAATTCGACATGTTTTTAAACTTACGCCTAGAACCACGTTTTATGAGGCAGTCTGTGACTAATCCAGCAATTGGAATGAAAATGGGTGCTATCAATTGACACAATCCCATCATTTTGTTATAGAATGCAACTACATTGAAAATTCAATCAAATGTAAGCCACACGACCGAAATCAATCAAAAATTTCAAGTATGTTTTTCTCTTCATACCTTCATTCAAATCGGATGTTGTTTTCTTGGCCCATGTATTGAATGACGCCGAGTAAAATAATACGAGGAATGAATTAATAAAAAACCAACAACAATGTAGGAAACTTGAAAGAGTCCAAAATGATGCACCCAGTGGGATCGGAGCTGGTTGTTTTTTAACAGCTGCATAATCTTTCTCTGGAAAAATAATAGGCAATGTTTAAATACTATATTCTATTCTAACATCTACAAAGAGCAAATGTTATTCTTTACCATTGAGACTAGGTGTCCATTCTGATCTTCCCTTCTCAAAGTCTTCGTTAGAATTAGTGTCTAGTTTAGTATTCAATCGTTCTGGAATTTGCTCATCCTCAATTTTCATTCGGGGCATGAGGAACGTGACTGGAAATGTCATGATTGAGATGCTGCCCAGAACCAAGATACACGCTTTGTATGAAAATCCGGCTTCGTAGCCATACTAGAATACACATTTAAAATTCCCAGGATCATGATTACTTTCAGAGCTCATTTCTATTTCCCTGCGAAAGCTACTGTTGACATCCATTACAATTTTGAATTTTCTTAAAATAACTGACGAGGCCTTACCTGAACAACAAGGAAAATAACCGTAGAAATTGAATAGGCAGCCCCGTACAGCAGAAGAATGGTTGAACGATGTTTAGGATATAAATTGGCGAATTGAAAACAACTTAGCCGCAACTGATTCGTCCCGAGTGCCAATAGATTTAAAGCTGGCCAAAGTAACCATGAACTGTCTGTCCAATCAATTAGAATTATAAATTAATTTGCTACTGTAATCGCAAAATACATTTTTCCATAATTTCAAAAACAAATTGTTGGAGTCTCGACTGAATTTGATTTTTAAAACAGAATAATGTCGTACCTTCAGCGGCGAAGGCTAGACAAAGGAATCCGGCGCTTGCCATTACACTAGAGAAAATCAGAAGTTTTCACAAATATTTTCAAGTTGTTATGATATGTTAGTTCATTAGAAAGACTGACCTTGCAGATATTCGTGTCACCCACAAGCCAAAATGATCCAAAGAGAATCCAATCAGAATTGACGTTAGTCCATACATGACTGCCGCAACCGTGTAGACCAATGTGAATTGTTTGTCTTGGGCGGGGCATCTTACGATCTCTCGATATCCTTCCTGATCTTCTCTCAAGAAATCTAACTTCTCACCCTGTTAAGTTCACATTTATGACTACAAATGATATTTTGTTTTTAAGCTATTAATTAATATAATGTCAAAATCAAAAATATATCGAAAGTACCCCTGTGATATTTGTCAAGTAGTAAAAAGTTGTGTCTAAGCCCAGAACATCAACGTCGACGAATGGAGTAGTTGTGCCAAATAATTCAGTAGAAAAATCCGTCCCTGTGAGGGTGTCGTCTGAATTTGGTGACATTAGACGAGCACTCATTTCATTGTTTGGTTCTACAGATCTTAATCCAACTTCCTGTTGTGGTTCACATAAATGGCTGTGGAATGAAATAATACAGTTATGAAATGTACAACAAAGACAGGAACATCATATCATGTCTGTTACATGTTACATATTCGTATTGAAGGAATCATGACAAACTTAAAAGATGCATACAACTATTTTAACCTGAAGACTATTGAATTTAAGCCATTTTATTTAAAGCTGATACACATAGTACCACACGGGCTGTAAATGTTTGCAGACAAATAATCCTTGCTAATCTTACACTTGGAAAATGCTTACAATCTGACATATGAAACTAATGGAACCATTGCCCTCCCTTCGTTTTCTTTCAATCCAATCCAGATCAACTGTTTTTGCAAATAAAAACTGTCATCCTCAATCCGACACTGCATGGTCCTATTTACGGCCAGTCAAGTACTTTTCTTTACGACTCTCTAATTGTAAGAAATTGTAAATATCTACTACGTTGTAATGTAAAATGTCTGTGAACTCTGAATAGATTTGTAGATCTGCATCGGTATCGGTACAGTGCAAAGTTTTTATGCTTGGCAATGTTTTCATTACATGGACCATATGGACCGGAGTAAATGCATGTTAAGCTACTACTTGTTATTAGAGGTCTATTTTTGTCGATGAAATTCTTTCTTGTTATTCACAATCAGACTCACAAACACAATTGTTCTCTGTCGTCGCCGGTCAAAATTGAACAACACTTTAGAAGACTTATACTCATGAATCATGGATTCAGCTAAACACGACTCATTGTACTGTTTCGATTCAACATTTACGCATTAGCGAATGTACAAAAACTGACAATGAGAGTTAATGATCCAAACAGTAAAGATGTTAGACATGACAAAAATTTAAGGGGTGCTTTGAGACACTTTTCACTGTTGCGTTCATTCAACTCCTCTCCATTCACTGTAATTAGTGTTTGTATACAGTATTTTTAGTTGTCAATTTAATATGAAATTGTTGGAGAGACATTACAATAAGACATACAAACAAATTGTTAAAATCAGGTGAAAAAAAAGTCAGATAATTATTTAAAAAACTATATTTGTACCTATTAGGGGAAAAAAACTATTATAATTTTGTTGCACGAAAATAATTTGGAAAAAAAATGTCTAATTAAGTTAGTATAAGTATTTTTAATTTTCAGTTGTTCTAAACAACACGCTTTACATGTCAGAATAATGTAACACCCATTGGAAATCAAATTGGTTATTTTACTGAATTGAATGGCTGTATGGTGCATTATGACTTGTATGTCGAACATCTATCTTACAGTTTTCTGATTTGGAATAAACGTCAAAATAAAATAAAAAATAAAAAAATTCTCTGACTCTGACTCTGACTGAATCGAACTAATATAATGGTTCAATTTACATTTGTTTATAGGACCTCTCCAGAAATGGACTCATGCAGGGAAAGTTATTGCAATACGTACAACTCATTGATGCCGGATGAACTTATGCCTCGAGTGATAAGCCTCCAGTACCAAATAATCTAATTAATAATCCAAACTAATCCGCGTAATTACCTGTATATCCCTTCCTGTTGAAGCACATGCACAAGACTCGCCCATCCAAACAGACATCCACTGAACAGAAGGGCTTCAATGAAACCAACAATTACGATAAGCCTTCTCCGCCAGCCCTCCATTTTATTTTAATATTTTTTTTAAATTTCTTCTAATAGTGAATTTGTATTACAGTATTTTGTTCAGTAATTTTGGTACAGATTGCAGACAACGGAGTAGAATCACATTGAATGCTGTACGCGTGCACTGCACAATTCTACTCCACACTTTTGAACTAAAATTCCGGGTGTGATTATTGCGATTGCCATGAACTGTACTTTCCAATGTAAATATTAATTAAATTTTTGTCCCATGTACTACGTGCGAGTTATTGTCCTATGCCTGACAGACTGACGAGTTTATTTAACTGAATAAGTATTATGCGTGATTGACTCTTATCATTACTATTTTTTTTATTGAAAGAACTGATTAAAACTTGGTCAGGTGTTGAGTTGAAGTACTTCGGAGTAGTAGTAGTTTACTAGTAATAGCCAGAAGCATTGTCAGTAAACTTGTAATTATGTTAACTCTTTATTAAAATATGACGCTGACGCGATGAGAAATTTGACTGAAATTAATTAAAGTCACAAAGATACATAAGAAACAACCCGATATATATTTGTGTGTGGGTTATTGAGTTGAGTGACAGAACACATTCAATTAAATGACTTTTAGACTGAATCGGACCAGGAAGTGTATCAATCAAACTTTGTCACTCCTGATAGTGAATTTTAATCTAGTCTCTCTTGTGTCATTTTAGCTTTCGGTATTGTAAGTGTATGATTATTGGGATTTCAAGTAGAACAATCAATTTCCATTGGGTCAAAGGTCCAGTATGTAGTGTGTGATGTAGTATTTAGTCCTAATCACAAAGTTTTGATTGAAATAAAGTGTGCAAATAAACTTTTGCGTCCACAGTGTAACCGTGTAGCTCTTAAATATTTGTTGACTGATTTTGTACTCTCGGTTAAGCTGTCAAAATCCGACTGAAGTAAAATTCTAAGATTTTGCTTGACTTTAGCGTTGACTTAAGACATGTAGTCATGTAATGTTATGTATCTGCCAAAATTAATCCCTGGTCTCATGCAACTGTCCGGACATCTAATGCAATGCAATGGAATAGAGCGAAAAAAATTATCATGCTAGCAAATTCACATGCACTACCATTCAAAACCACGGCAGCTAAACGTGCTTTTAGATCCCGGTAGAAACAAGCACATGAACCTAAGCGGGTAACATCAGGAAATGTGGCCATGACCGTGTTGAGAACGTGAAAATAATGGGCAATGTGACAAAAACTATTTATTCGGTGTGTATGCACACAAATGCACTTATTAGACCCTCAATAAAGAATATCCGGGTATTTTGTACTTATTGTGAGGTAATCAGTTCATACGAGCGAGCATAGGCCGTTGTATGATGTTGCCTATGGTACGTGGCTATAATCACGGTTAGATTCGTCAGGCACACCCAAATTTAAGTTTCAATTTCATAGTGCTCCCTGGGCTGAATGGAAAGTCGGCTCTAAAATGCATATCTTGCTAAAAATTAGTAATATGGTATTACTGATTATATTGCAGAGCAATTGGGTCCTGAGATTCTTGCTATACAGAAAATTCCATTGGGTGGTCAAAACAACCCTAACATCAACACCGGATGATTTGACTCATTTTCAACGAAATTAGGCCATTATTGACCCAAGAGAATGACAAGTAACAATCCCAGGGGCCAATTAGATTGAAATCGACACTGGTCATTTGAGGGAACAGTTATTGTAGAATAAGTGTAAAATAATTTCGTCCCTTCGGCGGAATGGAGATCTCGACTAAAAAACGAAAATCCGAAATCACAGGAATACATAAATTTCAAACGGATTTTCCCCAACTCCCTCGAATGGGCTGCCACTTAGAAAATGGGCTGTCCCCTCAATAATGGGCTACCCCCTCGAAAATGGGCTATATACCCCCTTCCAGAATGGGCTCCCCCTCGAAAATTGGCTACCCCCCTCGAAAATGGGCTACCCCACACGAAAATGGGCCCCCCTCGAAAATAAGGGGCCCCCTCGAAAATAGGCTCCCCCCCTCTAAAATGGGCTTCCCGCTCGAAAATGGGGGGTTGCCCTAGGAAATGGGCTACCCCCCTTGCAAATGGGCCCCCCTCGAAAATGCCCCCCCCCCCTCGAAAATGGCCCCCCCCTCGAGAATGGGGGGTTCCCTTCAAAAATGGCCTCCACCCTCAAAAACGGGGGGTCCCTTCGAAAATGGGCTGCCCGATCGAAAATAGGGGCTCCCCCCCCCTCAAAAATGGGGGATTCCTTCGAAAATAGGCTAGCACCCTCAAAAATGGCCTCCCCCTCTAAAATGGGTATACACCCTCGAAAATGGGCCCCCCTCGAAAATAGGCTACCCCCCTCTTAAATGGGCTTCCCGCTCGAAAATGGGGGGCTCCCCTAGGAAATGGGCTACCCCCCTCGAAAATGGTCCCCCCCCCGAAAATGGGCCCCCCCTCGAAACTGGGCCCCCCTCGAAAATGGGCCCCCCTCGAAAATGGGGGGCCCCCCTCGAGAATGGGGGGTTCCATTCGAAAATGGCCTCCACCCTCAAAAATGAGGGGTCCCTTCGAAAATGGGCTGCCCGATCGAAAATGGGGGCTCCCCCCTCAAAAATGGGGGGTCCCTTCGAAAATAGGCTAGCCCCCTCGAAAATGGGCTACCCAAGCTCCCCCTCGAAAATGGGCAGCCCTACTCGAAAATGGGCCCGAAAATGGGCCCCCCCCCCGAAAATGGGGGGCCCCCTCGAAAATAGACTACCCCCCTCTAAAATGGGCTTCCCGCTCGAAAATGGGCTACTGACGCGAGAATGGGCCCCTCCTCGAAAATGGGCTGCCCATCTCGAAAATGGGCGGTCCCCCTAGAAAACGGGCTGCCCCTTCGAAAATGGGCTACCGACTCGAAAATGGGCTGCCCCCTTTAAAAAAATATATTTTCAGGCTTTACACTAAACAGACAACAAGACAAGAATCGTATATAAGGTTTTATTTTCTAACCCTCACAAGACCCACAACCGAATATTATTGAATTTCTATTTTTGACGACGACCATGGTTGTGTTTGTGAAGAGGAATTTGATTTCTTTGTCTGATCCAATTTTTTCATCCACTTTGATTTAGGTACAGTTGGATCACTTGTGTTTCGTAGAGTTGTGAGTTTTTAAATGTAACCTATTGTATTTCTCCCACAATTTCCGGGTCTTTCACTTTCAGAATGAGTACTTCCAGGACGTACACGTAGAAGAATCCACCGAACTGAAATTTCACAAATCAAATGTTAGATGTAACAATTTCTTTACAGCATTTAAATTCTTCCTGAAAAACATGTTGTAATTGCAATAAGGAATTAACAAGCTCGCTATATACGGCTCTAAATATTAGCAGAGCATGCATGCGCACTGCGAGCAGGAAAGCGCAATCTCAACCCAATAATTCGAGCATTAGCGTCAGAAATATTTATCGAAGCAATGTCGGGCCAACAAAGTTATGCCAAAACTACACCTGTTAAGATTTTTTTTTCCAACAACTTATGTAGCACATATATTATATTGGACACTTACAGATATGAAAATCGTGATAATTTCACAGCACACACACAGGCCGAGAATACTAAGAGCCATATCCCGTTCATATTGATAACACCCTTCAGTAAAAACCATATTTTCTGTCGGTTGTACATCACACGGATAATGCTAACAAAAAGCAGAGTAACGTATGCGTTAAAGCTGCAACGAATATGGCGATACCATTTCATGCAATGAGAAAAACGGGTATCAGTTCAATAATAATTATACCAATGAGTCACAACAGCTCCACGGATAATATGTATCATTTTTCGAAGTGTCAGTAATGTTTGGCTCAATCACGACTGCGTTTTTGTTCTGCAACCAATCGGTGTAATGCTCGACACCACAACATCGAAACTATACGTATAAAAAAGGAAACACACTTTATTAATTTCTGCCTAGAATTCGGTCCAATATTTTCTACTAGTCAAATTTGTTTTACTTTTAGACTTACATAGTGTTGTGAATCATCGATTTGTTTCAAGTCATCATCTGAGTGAATCTCAACGGCGAGCAGAGATTTGTGCATAGTTGCTTTCAATTTAGGTGCAACTGTAGTCAAGTCCATGATCCAAGTAACACACATAAATACCATGTAACCCACAATACAGAAATAGATGCTCCAACGCTATAAATAAAATCACTCAGGATTAAATGTTAAAGAAGATGTTAAAATAATTAAATCAAACCAGGAAACGATTGAGTCGAAGTTTCCAGCAACCCCAGTCATGAGGATCCGGTATGTTTGCATATAAACTTCCCAAGAATGAAAGGAAGATAGGGACAAAGATCATGTCAATCATTGTAGCATACATTCTCTGCGGCGGCAAAAAAACTTCCAACATGGCTTTACGACAATACAATTCTGGAATGATGGTCCATGTAAAGTAGAAAAATCCGTAGATCATGAGAGCCACAAACTAATTTAGAACATCAAGATTAATTTGGTGCAATTCTATAACGACATCAATTTAATTAAAATTAGTTAATTAATTATACCACGATGATTGAGTACAAAATATTGAGTTTCTCGGTGACGTCGTTGACGAGTTCAGGTTTCATGATTGGATCTGGAATAATCTCAACATCCTGTCCAGCCTTTTGCCTCTTCCAGTCATTCAAAAAAATTGATATGGTTGAAGTGGTTGGGTGTGTAGATAGAGCACGAGCCCTTCCAGCATCACCTTCATCAGGAACTCCATCTGCATTTTCCTCATCCTCTGCATTAACATCCGTGCTACTTCCGGTCATAATGATATCCGGGTCAGTGAATGACGGTGATTTCTCAATAGGGACTAATAAATTAAAATTGAATCCACAAGTTAATTATATTTATTTATTTTAATTAGATTAATAATCAAATAAATTTGAAACCAAACCTGGAGCCTTGAGGAACGTCCCTGAGTCTTGTTTGGGGACTGGGGTTGAAGGTGGGGCCGGTGGGGCCACTGGCGGCTTAACAGTAGTAGCAGCGGCAGTACCAGCAACTTTTTTAGGGACAACTTCATTTTCTTCCTTATATTTTGGTAATGGTGCTTGAGTAGCTTGAGGTGGAAGTTGAGGAGAGACACCAGGGACGATTTTAATCATTGGTGGTTTACCGGTCCCCGCCAAACCTCCTTCAATATCCAAATCAGCCCGAGCCTTGGCTCTGGCAAGATTACTTTCAGTTATACGAGTCAAGGTCTCATTGATCTTATTGAGATCACTCTTATTCATTTCTTTCAAGATAACCCTTCGGCCAACATCTCTCATTGAAGGCGTGACACCCAGTACAGTAGATTTTTGATTCTTAGAAAATAAACTGACAGCAACGCTGAAGGGTTTCTCGGATGACAATAGTCGTTGAGGAGTCCTCGGGAGTGCAAGTGTATTGTTTGCAGGAGGTGGAGGAGGAATACTCCCAGGTGGAAGAGTCACTACTTCTTGTTTTGTCGATTTGACGACAAGGGTACCAAGTGGTGCCGGTTTAACGATCTCTGGACCCTGCGGTAAAGGTTTAACGATTCCTGAACCCTGTGGCAAGGGTTTTCCAATCACTGAACCCCGTGGTAAGGGTTTACTGATCACTGAACCCCGTGGTAAGGGTTTACCAATCACTGAACCCCGTGGTAAGGGTTTACTGATCACTGAACCCCTTGGTAAGGGTTTAATGATCCCAGAAGCCTGTGGTAAGGGTTTAATGGTCACGGAAGCCTGTGGTAAGGGTTTAACGATCCCTGGACCTTGTGGTAAGGGTTTAATGATCATGGAACCCTGTGGTAACGGTTTAAGGATCCCTGGACCGTGTGGTAAGGGCTCAGCAGGTTTGGCCACACTTTTCTTTTCCCTCTTTTTAGAATGGGTGGGCGTAGCTGTTGGAGCTGGAGCCGCAGCCGGAGCAGATACGGTTTCTCCCAAAGCTTTGTCTTCTGGTGGTGGTTGTGTTTCTGGATGAACTCTGTTTCTTCCTTTCCCAAGTTGTAATGAAAATCCGGTACTACGTGGTGGACGATCAGGACGATCGGGTCGAGGGTTACGAGCTCCAGCCGTTGGATCAGACGCAGTCGGCGGAAGGTCTTTTTTCTTGTTCACAGGTGGTGGATGACTTTCTGACCCCTCTGAAAAAAGTTTAAAAATGAAACAAAAGATCGGACCACCTCTGGTCTGTCTAGTTATAGAGATGGTACCACAACTGAGACCGGCTCACATTGTATAGCCCTATTTAATTTTAAATAGGTACAGTTCCAAAAAAATTTGTGCTTGATCATACAGGTCGTCTCATACCTCACACGGACATGGTGTACACATCAAAATACACATATTAATGTCCATAATATGATGGGACTCAATTCCTTCACTATATCATATTTAAATTAATTAAATTTATGTGTGCGACATACCGCGATTCTGGTTACGTGAAGTTGAAGTTTTGTTTCCCATATTTCCTTTTAGCTGAAAATGATGAGACACAGAAAATGCAGATACGGTGTCGTCTATTAGCTATTAAGCTTACGAAGAAGGCACGAGACCAAGTGGTCCAATAATTATTTCTTTTTATTGACAAAAGAAAGAAACTAATTCGGAGACATACATGAAATTCTCCCTTGTTTAGAAACAGGGGAGTCATCGGAACTGCAAGTTTTGTTGTTGTCAATTTATTGTTGAATTTTAGATCGGGTGGTTACCAATGGCGGTTTGTGTTGCAAAAATTGCAATTTAATGCATCTATCTAATAATGCTATATACAAGGAGTGTCGACCAGGTGATTCCATTAACCAGGAGATCTCATTTCCGGAAATATTTTAGGTTTCGCCATTTTCCTCTCCTCTGTCCAGTGTCCCGTAGCAACCAAGCCAAATTGGAGTCTGGAGCTCCAAAATAACATAGGCTGGCATTGCCCATCTGATTACATTGGGAGGAAAACAGTGATTTTTCTCCCAGAGGTTGTTTTTTAATTTTGTTTACTGGAATTGAGATCTCCTGGTTAATGGAATCACCTGGTCGACACTCCTTGGCTATATATTTCTTCAATATCAGGTGTATTGCAATTTTGAATTTTTAAAACAAAAACAAATTTGATAAATCGTGAAGTTTAAATTGTTTCAAGTACAATCACATTAACATTAAACAAGGAATTGCGTTCTCAAATGTGTACGTTTATTTTACGAAACAAAATAATCCAACAGGAATTTTTGTATTCATGAATCTGGACACAATTCACAGATAATCCAGGAGTGGGTATTTCAGTGGCAAGGATATCCTGGAACAGGAATTGGTACTGGGTAGTGTAAACCAAACAATGCTTCGTTCGCCGCCATTGCTGCTGCAGTTTTCGCAAGCTCCTTTTTCCAGGCTGTATTAAATATTACAATTATATTAAAATCATGCTAACAAAATGGCAGTACAGTATTTATGTACTTGGAAATAGCTAGCTTGGAATAGTAGCTCTTCGAATTGGAGTTTTTCTGCCTCTTAGATTATGGGAATAGAATGTTTCAGAGTGTTTCAGTCAAGCAAAGTGGATAACGTCAGAGATATGCAGTTTTTGCTGCCAAAGAGAAGAGCGACGTTCCTACATATTCCTACATTGAAACATATGTGCTTACCAACGCCAGTATAATTAGGTGAGGATTCTAATACTCGCACAATGAATTTGAATGTCGGCTTATCGTATAAAGTGCAATTGATTTGAGTAAACATTGGTCTCATTTTCATTTCGTACAGCAGACTGATTGGAGGTTTGTTAACTGCGTCCGGTGGGAGAGGCTGAGACTAAAGAAAAATATTTATGTTTGAATTAGAATGATATTGCAAATATTAGACTTGGAATAATGAAGGTCTTGTGCCAAACCCATGTGTGGTGGAGAGATCGAAACAGCAACATATATAGCTCGTGGGCAAGCGATGAATGTGTATCCGACAATTTAAAAAAAAACAACAATGCATTAGCTATTTAATAATTACACACCTTCAATGTTGCGGGATGAAATGTAGTCGAGGCGGTAAGGATTATTGGTGTCTTCAAAGTTGGCTTCGTTGTTGAAGTAGTCCAAGTCGACGTTGTTGGCGTTGTCACCAAAGTTGTGGTTGGTTTGATCGTACTTGTAAATGGTGTTACTGTGGTTGGAACGACACCAGAGTCTAGAAAAGATATAGTTTAACTTATTTTGGTGTACACAAAAGACTACTCAGGGCAGCGATTTGGCGATTTGACTAAACTTTTACACGACACATATCATTTCTGATAATTTCTCGGTCTCTAATGTCAATTGCCGGGGAAAGGATTCTTCGGGGTCCACCGAGTTTTACTCCCTCAGTACTGTTATAAAAGTTCCATTTAGTTCCATTTAGTTCTAATTCCGACGCAAGAAACTTTAATAGAGTTCTAGTTCTA